>OY986436.1:156151417-156161666 GCA_963920525.1 Dichetophora obliterata | reverse complement strand
ATAATAATAATAATAATAATAATAATAATAATAATAATAATAATAATAATAATAATAATAATAATAATAATAATAATAATAATAATAATAATAATAATAATAATAATAATAATAATAATAATAATAATAATAATAATAATAATAATAATAATAATAATAATAATAATAATAATAATAATAATAATAATAATAATAATAATAATAATAATAATAATAATAATAATAATAATAATAATAATAATAATAATAATAATAATAATAATAATAATAATAATAATAATAATAATAATAATAATAATAATAATAATAATAATAATAATAATAATAATAATAATAATAATAATAATAATAATAATAATAATAATAATAATAATAATAATAATAATAATAATGATAATGATAATAATAATAATAATGATAATAATAATAATAATAATAATAATAATAATAATAATGATAATGATGATGATGATGATGATGATGATGATGATGATGATGATGATGATGGTAATAATAATGATAATAATAATGATAATAATAATGATGATGATGATGATGATGATGATGATGATGATGATGATAATAATAATGATAATAATAATAATAATAATAATGATAATAATAATGATAATAATAATGATAATAATAATAATAATAATAATGATAATAATAATGATAATAATAATGATAATAATAATGATAATAATAATGATAATAATAATGATAATAATAATGATAATAATAATGATAATAATAATGATAATAATAATGATAATAATAATGATAATAATAATGATAATAATAATGATAATAATAATGATAATAATAATGATAATAATAATGATAATAATAATGATAATAATAATGATAATAATAATGATAATGATAATAATAATGATAATAATAATGATAATAATAATGATAATAATAATGATAATAATAATAATAATGATAATAATAATGATAATAATAATGATAATAATAATGATAATAATAATGATAATAATAATGATAATAATATTGATAATAATATTGATAATAATAATGATAATAATAATGATAATAATAATGATAATAATAATGATAATAATAATGATAATAATAATGATAATAATAATGATAATAATAATGATAATAATAATGATAATAATAATGATAATAATAATGATAATAATAATGATAATAATAATGATAATAATAATGATAATAATAATGATAATAATAATGATAATAATAATGATAATAATAATGATAATAATAATGATAATAATAATGATAATAATAATGATAATAATAATGATAATAATAATGATAATAATAATGATAATAATAATGATAATAATAATGATAATAATAATGATAATAATAATAATAATGATAATAATAATGATAATAATAATGATAATAATAATGATAATAATAATGATAATAATAATAATAATGATAATAATAATGATAATAATAATGATAATAATAATGATAATAATAATAATAATGATAATAATAATGATAATAATAATGATAATAATAATGATAATAATAATGATAATAATAATGATAATAATATTGATGATAATATTGATAATAATAATGATAATAATAATGATAATAATAATGATAATAATAATGATAATAATAATGATAATAACAATGATAATAATAATGATAATAATAATGATAATAATAATGATAATAATAATGATAATAATAATGATAATAATAATGATAATAATAATGATAATAATAATGATAATAATAATGATAATAATAATGATAATAATAATGATAATAATAATGATAATAATAATGATAATAATAATGATAATAATAATGATAATAATAATGATAATAATAATGATAATAATAATGATAATAATAATGATAATAATAATGATAATAATAATGATAATAATAATGATAATAATAATGATAATAATAATGATAATAATAATGATAATAATAATGATAATAATAATGATAATAATAATGATAATAATAATGATAATAATAATGATAATAATAATGATAATAATAATGATAATAATAATGATAATAATAATGATAATAATATTGATAATAATAATGATAATAATAATGATAATAATAATGATAATAATAATGATAATAATAATGATAATAATAATGATAATAATAATGATAATAATAATGATAATAATAATGATAATAATAATGATAATAATAATGATAATAATAATGATAATAATAATGATAATAATAATGATAATAATAATGATAATAATAATGATAATAATAATGATAATGATAATGATAATGAGAATAATAATAATAATAATAACAATAATAATAATAATAATAATAATAATAATAATAATGATAATAATAATAATAATAATAATAATAATAATAATAACAATAATAATAATAATAATAATAATAATAATAATAATGATAATAATAATAATAATAATAATAATAATAATAATAATAATGATACTAATTATAATAATTATAATAATTATAATAATAATAATAATAATAATAATAATAATAATAATAATAATAATAATAATAATAATAATAATAATAATAATAATAATAATAATAATAATAATAATAATAATAATAATAATAATAATAATAATAATAATAATAATAATAATAATAATAATAATAATAATAATAATAATAATAATAATAATAATAATAATAATAATAATAATAATAATAATAATAATAATAATAATAATAATAATAATAATAATAATAATAATAATAATAATAATAATAATAATAATAATAATAATAATAATAATAATAATAATAATAATAATAATAATAATAATAATAATAATAATAATAATAATAATAATAATAATAATAATAATAATAATAATGATAATGATAATAATAATAATAATGATAATAATAATAATAATAATAATAATAATAATAATAATGATAATGATGATGATGATGATGATGATGATGATGATGATGATGATGATGATGGTAATAATAATGATAATAATAATGATAATAATAATGATGATGATGATGATGATGATGATGATGATGATGATGATAATAATAATGATAATAATAATAATAATAATAATGATAATAATAATGATAATAATAATGATAATAATAATAATAATAATAATGATAATAATAATGATAATAATAATGATAATAATAATGATAATAATAATGATAATAATAATGATAATAATAATGATAATAATAATGATAATAATAATGATAATAATAATGATAATAATAATGATAATAATAATGATAATAATAATGATAATAATAATGATAATAATAATGATAATAATAATGATAATAATAATGATAATAATAATGATAATAATAATGATAATGATAATAATAATGATAATAATAATGATAATAATAATGATAATAATAATGATAATAATAATAATAATGATAATAATAATGATAATAATAATGATAATAATAATGATAATAATAATGATAATAATAATGATAATAATATTGATAATAATATTGATAATAATAATGATAATAATAATGATAATAATAATGATAATAATAATGATAATAATAATGATAATAATAATGATAATAATAATGATAATAATAATGATAATAATAATGATAATAATAATGATAATAATAATGATAATAATAATGATAATAATAATGATAATAATAATGATAATAATAATGATAATAATAATGATAATAATAATGATAATAATAATGATAATAATAATGATAATAATAATGATAATAATAATGATAATAATAATGATAATAATAATGATAATAATAATGATAATAATAATGATAATAATAATGATAATAATAATGATAATAATAATAATAATGATAATAATAATGATAATAATAATGATAATAATAATGATAATAATAATGATAATAATAATAATAATGATAATAATAATGATAATAATAATGATAATAATAATGATAATAATAATAATAATGATAATAATAATGATAATAATAATGATAATAATAATGATAATAATAATGATAATAATAATGATAATAATATTGATGATAATATTGATAATAATAATGATAATAATAATGATAATAATAATGATAATAATAATGATAATAATAATGATAATAACAATGATAATAATAATGATAATAATAATGATAATAATAATGATAATAATAATGATAATAATAATGATAATAATAATGATAATAATAATGATAATAATAATGATAATAATAATGATAATAATAATGATAATAATAATGATAATAATAATGATAATAATAATGATAATAATAATGATAATAATAATGATAATAATAATGATAATAATAATGATAATAATAATGATAATAATAATGATAATAATAATGATAATAATAATGATAATAATAATGATAATAATAATGATAATAATAATGATAATAATAATGATAATAATAATGATAATAATAATGATAATAATAATGATAATAATAATGATAATAATAATGATAATAATAATGATAATAATAATGATAATAATAATGATAATAATAATGATAATAATATTGATAATAATAATGATAATAATAATGATAATAATAATGATAATAATAATGATAATAATAATGATAATAATAATGATAATAATAATGATAATAATAATGATAATAATAATGATAATAATAATGATAATAATAATGATAATAATAATGATAATAATAATGATAATAATAATGATAATAATAATGATAATAATAATGATAATAATAATGATAATGATAATGATAATGAGAATAATAATAATAATAATAACAATAATAATAATAATAATAATAATAATAATAATAATGATAATAATAATAATAATAATAATAATAATAATAATAACAATAATAATAATAATAATAATAATAATAATAATAATGATAATAATAATAATAATAATAATAATAATAATAATAATAATAATAATGATACTAATTATAATAATTATAATAATTATAATAATAATTAATATTATAATAATAATAATAATAATAATAATAATAATAATAATAATAATAATAATAATAATAATAATAATAATAATAATAATAATAATAATAATAATAATAATAATAATAATAATAATAATAATAATAATAATAATAATAATAATAATAATAATAATAATAATAATAATAATAATAATAATAATAATAATAATAATAATAATAATAATAATAATAATAATAATAATAATAATAATAATAATAATAATAATAATAATAATAATAATAATAATAATAATAATAATAATAATAATAATAATAATAATAATAATAATAATAATAATAATAATAATAATAATAATAATAATAATAATAATAATAATAATAATAATAATAATAATAATAATAATAATAATAATAATAATAATAATAATAATAATAATAATAATAATAATAATAATAATAATAATAATAATAATAATAATAATAATAATAATAATAATAATAATAATAATAATAATAATAATAATAATAATAATAATAATAATAATAATAATAATAATAATAATAATAATAATAATAATAATAATAATAATAATAATAATAATAATAATAATAATAATAATAATAATAATAATAATAATAATAATAATAATAATAATAATAATAATAATAATAATAATAATAATAATAATAATAATAATAATAATAATAATAATAATAATAATAATAATAATAATAATAATAATAATAATAATAATAATAATAATAATAATAATAATAATAATAATAATAATAATAATAATAATAATAATAATAATAATAATAATAATAATAATAATAATAATAATAATAATAATAATAATAATAATAATAATAATAATAATAATAATAATAATAATAATAATAATAATAATAATAATAATAATAATAATAATAATAATAATAATAATAATAATAATAATAATAATAATAATAATAATAATAATAATAATAATAATAATAATAATAATAATAATAATAATAATAATAATAATAATAATAATAATAATAATAATAATAATAATAATAATAATAATAATAATAATAATAATAATAATAATAATAATAATAATAATAATAATAATAATAATAATAATAATAATAATAATAATAATAATAATAATAATAATAATAATAATAATAATAATAATAATAATAATAATAATAATAATAATAATAATAATAATAATAATAATAATAATAATAATAATAATAATAATAATAATAATAATAATAATAATAATAATAATAATAATAATAATAATAATAATAATAATAATAATAATAATAATAATAATAATAATAATAATAATAATAATAATAATAATAATAATAATAATAATAATAATAATAATAATAATAATAATAATAATAATAATAATAATAATAATAATAATAATAATAATAATAATAATAATAATAATAATAATAATAATAATAATAATAATAATAATAATAATAATAATAATAATAATAATAATAATAATAATAATAATAATAATAATAATAATAATAATAATAATAATAATAATAATAATAATAATAATAATAATAATAATAATAATAATAATAATAATAATAATAATAATAATAATAATAATAATAATAATAATAATAATAATAATAATAATAATAATAATAATAATAATAATAATAATAATAATAATAATAATAATAATAATAATAATAATAATAATAATAATAATAATAATAATAATAATAATAATAATAATAATAATAATAATAATAATAATAATAATAATAATAATAATAATAATAATAATAATAATAATAATAATAATAATAATAATAATAATAATAATAATAATAATAATAATAATAATAATAATAATAATAATAATAATAATAATAATAATAATAATAATAATAATAATAATAATAATAATAATAATAATAATAATAATAATAATAATAATAATAATAATAATAATAATAATAATAATAATAATAATAATAATAATAATAATAATAATAATAATAATAATAATAATAATAATAATAATAATAATAATAATAATAATAATAATAATAATAATAATAATAATAATAATAATAATAATAATAATAATAATAATAATAATAATAATAATAATAATAATAATAATAATAATAATAATAATAATAATAATAATAATAATAATAATAATAATAATAATAATAATAATAATAATAATAATAATAATAATAATAATAATAATAATAATAATAATAATAATAATAATAATAATAATAATAATAATAATAATAATAATAATAATAATAATAATAATGATGATGATGATGATGATGATGATGATGATGATGATGATGATGATGATGATGATGATGATGATGATGATGATGATGATGATGATGATGATGATGATGATGATGATGATGATGATGATGATGATGGTAATAATAATGATAATAATAATGATAATAATAATGATGATGATGATGATGATGATGATGATGATGATGATGATGATGATGATAATAATAATGATAATAATAATAATAATGATAATAATAATGATAATAATAATGATAATAATAATAATAATAATAATGATAATAATAATGATAATAATAATGATAATAATAATGATAATAATAATGATAATAATAATGATAATAATAATGATAATAATAATGATAATAATAATGATAATAATAATGATAATAATAATGATAATAATAATGATAATAATAATGATAATAATAATGATAATAATAATAATAATGATAATAATAATGATAATAATAATGATAATAATAATGATAATAATAATGATAATGATAATAATAATGATAATAATAATGATAATAATAATGATAATAATAATGATAATAATAATGATAATAATAATAATAATGATAATAATAATGATAATAATAATGATAATAATAATGATAATAATAATGATAATAATAATGATAATAATATTGATAATAATATTGATAATAATAATGATAATAATAATGATAATAATAATGATAATAATAATGATAATAATAATGATAATAATAATGATAATAATAATGATAATAATAATGATAATAATAATGATAATAATAATGATAATAATAATGATAATAATAATGATAATAATAATGATAATAATAATGATAATAATAATGATAATAATAATGATAATAATAATGATAATAATAATGATAATAATAATGATAATAATAATGATAATAATAATGATAATAATAATGATAATAATAATGATAATAATAATGATAATAATAATGATAATAATAATGATAATAATAATGATAATAATAATGATAATAATAATACTAATGATAATAATAATGATAATAATAATGATAATAATAATGATAATAATAATGATAATAATAATAATAATGATAATAATAATGATAATAATAATGATAATAATAATGATAATAATAATAATAATGATAATAATAATGATAATAATAATGATAATAATAATGATAATAATAATGATAATAATAATGATAATAATATTGATGATAATATTGATAATAATAATGATAATAATAATGATAATAATAATGATAATAATAATGATAATAATAATGATAATAATAATGATAATAATAATGATAATAATAATGATAATAATAATGATAATAATAATGATAATAATAATGATAATAATAATGATAATAATAATGATAATAATAATGATAATAATAATGATAATAATAATGATAATAATAATGATAATAATAATGATAATAATAATGATAATAATAATGATAATAATAATGATAATAATAATGATAATAATAATGATAATAATAATGATAATAATAATGATAATAATAATGATAATAATAATGATAATAATAATGATAATAATAATGATAATAATAATGATAATAATAATGATAATAATAATGATAATAATAATGATAATAATAATGATAATAATAATGATAATAATAATGATAATAATAATGATAATAATAATGATAATAATATTGATAATAATAATGATAATAATAATGATAATAATAATGATAATAATAATGATAATAATAATGATAATAATAATGATAATAATAATGATAATAATAATGATAATAATAATGATAATAATAATGATAATAATAATGATAATAATAATGATAATAATAATGATAATAATAATGATAATAATAATGATAATAATAATGACAATAATAATGACAATAATAATGATAATAATAATGATAATAATAATGATAATAATAATGATAATAATAATGATAATAATAATGATAATAATAATGATAATAATAATGATAATGATAATGATAATAATAATGATAATAATAATGATAATAATAATGATAATAATAATGATAATAATAATGATAATAATAATGATAATAATAATGATAATAATAATGATAATAATAATGATAATAATAATGATAATAATAATGATAATAATAATGATAATAATAATGATAATAATAATGATAATAATAATGATAATGATAATGATAATGATATTGATAATGATAATAATATTGATAATAATAATAATGATAATAATAATGATAATAATAATGATAATAATAATGATAATAATAATAATAATAATAATAATAATAATAATAATAATAATAATAATAATAATAATAATAATAATAATAATAATAATAATAATAATAATAATAATAATAATAATAATAATAATAATAATAATAATAATAATAATAATAATAATAATAATAATAATAATAATAATAATAATAATAATAATAATAATAATAATAATAATAATAATAATAATAATAATAATAATAATAATAATAATAATAATAATAATAATAATAATAATAATAATAATAATAATAATAATAATAATAATAATAATAATAATAATAATAATAATAATAATAATAATAATAATAATAATAATAATAATAATAATAATAATAATAATAATAATAATAATAATAATAATAATAATAATAATAATAATAATAATAATAATAATAATAATAATAATAATAATAATAATAATAATAATAATAATAATAATAATAATAATAATGATAATGATGATGATGATGATGATGATGATGATGATGATGATGATGATGATGATGATGATGATGATGGTAATAATAATGATAATAATAATGATAATAATAATGATGATGATGATGATGATGATGATGATGATGATGATGATGATGATAATAATAATGATAATAATAATAATAATGA
>OY986436.1:155866417-156146417 GCA_963920525.1 Dichetophora obliterata | reverse complement strand
GTTCGCAAGATGGCGGGCCTCACGGTGGCTAATTTTTCTTGATCTACCTCCTTTGTTCTTAGGAACACTTTCCACTATATTTTTCCCTTATGCGTTGCACTGTCATGTGGCTTATTTGGAAATCTTTTACCACTTTTCTAACTGACTCCCAATAAATTTATTATTTGTTTTTTTTCTCAATATTGATCATACCGCTTGCTTATATTATCACTTAATAAGTACATTGCAATCAAGAAAAGGCTATTAAGCTTCAAAATAAGCAATAGATAACGGTACAATGTAAAAATGAGAGTGAGTGCAAAACTGTAACACTTGTCTCTTTTTTACATTTTTTTCTGCTATTTTTTTTTGTTGTTGTTAGATTAACCCTGGATAACCAATGTTAGTAGTTTCGACTAACATTGCTCAATTTTTTGCTGACAGCATTTTTTCTCCCATCTGATCGTGTTCTTTGTCCATATCGTAGTAACCACATTAGTTGTTAAGCTGCTCTCGTTGCGTTCAGATGTATTTGCTTTTTTAATTGGATGGGTGAATCTTTTTATAAATGAAGTGTTAGTCGAAGCGACTAACATTGGCCTTAACGTAACTTTTTATACCCCCACGCGAATTGCGTGGATATATGCAAAAAAAGATATATGCTTATAATCAAAAAACGAAGATGAAATTTGGGAATGAGCAAAATCGGATAAACACCACGCCTACCTCCCATAAGAAGTGACTTTATCAAAACAGTATCTCTTAAAATGCCACAAAAATAAATATATGAACTTGGAATTTTGCACATTAGCTTTGGAGTGAAATATTCACCACATATTTGAAATTTGTCAAAATTGGATGAAAACCAAGCCCACCTCACACACAAAGTGGCGTCATTATAATACAAAACCTTCATAAATTCAAAAAAATTATGGCGTAAACTTGATATTTTACACATAAGCTTTGATAATTAGGATGAATTCTGAGTTTAAAATTTTGTATATTTGGATAAAAACCCAGCCCCCTAAAAGAGGCGTCACCAACATGATACAACATTGACAACTTCTTATATACCAAAATACGGATATGGGATATTTTGAATTCTGGTCAGTCGAAGTTAATTCCTTTGTTGTTGGAATATAGTGTTTTGGTTATAAGTTTTTTATAGTGGTACAGCGAATTGTGTCTCTTGTGCTAAACAATTGATTTAAACTTTTTATTTTAATAGTAATAAATAATGATAGAAGCGCCTTTTAAGTTTTTTATGTTTATTTACTATTTTTTTTTTTTTCAATAATCTTATGTGGTATATCTCAAACTGATAAAATAAATAGCTTATAAAAAAATGTTAAAAATAAAAAACAAACAAAGACCAATATTAATGCTTTTTTTATTTTTAGTAGAATATACATAGTTTTCCTTTTTCAACAGCTTTTAATGTATTTTATGTACTAACAGCTCCACTAAAACGAGTTGGTTATAACGTATTAGAAATATGCTTGGTTATCCAGGGCTACCTTCAAATCTGTTTGGAAGAACGAGTACAAGTGTACTAATCACATTATAAAATAAAAATCTGTAATTCGTCATTGTTTGGAGAAGATAACCGTTGCTGAAATGAGAAGTGTTACAGCATGTTACAGTATTGCTCCTCAGAGTATACATAATATTATTATTTTTTGAGTGTAAAAACATTTAAGACTCTAAAAATCGAAAGATGTTAAGTAAAAACAATGACAACAAGCGACCCTAACGATTTAAAGATATAAGCAAAAATATGTGCTGGTGCTACGTTACAAAAATCGGAAGTGATTTTTGTCTTGGATTACAAAATTTGCAAAACTCTAAAAATTAGGCAAGCCTTTTTAGAAGGGCTTGAAATAACATAAGCTTATTTTCGAAGTGATTAAATTTAAAAATCTTCTCCGGTTTTTTTTTATTGGGCTTTTTGATCTGGCGTTACGTTACTGGCGTTACGCTAATTCAATTTCCGTTGTAGTTCAATTGGGTAATTTAGTTATTAAAAAACAAATTTAATATATTGTCTTTTCCTTGCCTCAACCATTTTTTCACTATCTTTAGCCATTTTTACTAAACTTACGAAACATTTGCGAAAAAGAAAAACTACATTTGTGAAACAGTGCAGACGATTTGATCATCATGGTAAATAAATTTATGCATAAAATGCTTAAATTAATAAAATTAAAATGTTTTTCTAAGATAATATCATCAAATAACAAGTTTTTAATAAGTTTTAATTTTTTGGTTACGGTAGACTTTTCTGTAGAAATGCCCATATATAAAAAATAAATTCCATTTTCAACTGTAGGGTACAAGTGTAAGATGTATGTGATGAAAAAAATAATTATGCCAGACTAGTCTTTGAACAATTTTTTCAGTTATTAATATTTCAGTTTTATTTCTTAGTAAATATAGAAATGAAAGCAAAACAAAAAAACTCATGCTCTCGTTTTACCTCATTTTTCCCCAACGTCGGTCATCCCAAACGAGAATCGGAATCCAAAAAATCAGATGATAATTATGCGGAAGGTTTAATAGAAGTTAAGTTTTTAGTCAAAAAAATATTTACTTTAAATTTTTCTCGATCCTATAAAAAAGAAACATGGTTTTATTATAACTAAATAGACTTGCATTCCTTTCAAAACATCGACATCTCAAAAAATTTTAGGCTTAAATGCAACCTTTTTTCAGGACAACTCATATAAAAGATAGCTACAACTTCTATCACCCAAATGTTAAGGAATCTCATTATATTAATTTTTAAAAAAATTAAGATGATGGATTTGTCATTATCAAAATAAACAGCTTAGTTTATAACTGACGTTGTGCTAGTGTTTTCATAACATCAACAACAACTTTAAAAACAACAAAAATGCAAAAACAAAACTATTATTAATTTGCACGTGCTCCAATTTGTTATTATTGTTGTCGTCGTTATCTACAACTAACGAATACAAAGTAGTTACGCATGCGTTGTTAATAAACGAAGCCAAGTCAAACGCAGAGCTGGAACGTTTATGTTGTACATTGTTTATGTTTTTTTTTTGTTTTTACTTTGTGGGAATATTACAGTTCATATACTTACAACAGAAAATTAGCATTCCACTTTAGTTTTCACAACTGAACACACGTAGATCTTTATGCTGTATTTCTTAGAAATCATATCGAACTCATAAAACAGCAAAAAGAAGTGTGGACTATAATAGTGTTGATGATAATGTTGATATTTCGATTATAAACAGAATACATATATAGTGCCTCAGTCCCAAATTGTTTATTTTGAACGTTTAACATTTATTTTGATTTGTGGGTCTCTGGAATAAACAAATAGCAGCTTAAAAATAATAAAATTTTAATATTTTTCTGTTTTTAAAAGTGGTCGGCAATCAATTATCTTATCGTCGAGTGACTCCAATCGTCAGTGAAACATTAACACATGATTTTCAATGTGTATCGTGTTTTTCGTAGGAAACCACTTACATTTAAAACATAGGGCGCTTGCTCTTTGTGGTTCCACGAATTGTGTTCCATTATCAACTGTTGAGCAGCTTTCAAATGTTTTCCTAAAAAAAGTATTAAATTTCTGTCAACATCAGCTAAATTTTTGTTTTTAGTTTATGAGTGTGAAGAAATGTATAGTAAAAATATCACTCGATTAGTGATAGCTAAAAATAAAATTTCTGTCAGAGTACTAACTCAATTTTAGCTTGAAAATCTAGTGTTTTCAAACCTTTTGGCAAAAAGTGTAAGGCCGCGTTCATTCATAAGTTCATTTATATGAACCATTTAATAACCGAATGTCAATCTGGCTTCCGAGTTAAGCGAAGCTGCGTAATAGCACTAGTTGTTGAAGACTTAAGAGTAGTATTGATGAGAACAAAATTAATTTTCTAAAGCTTTTAGGCCACTCAAAATCCTTTGATATGGTGGATTATTTTGTGTTGTATATAATAAGCTTGTGAATCTGTTTAATTTTTCCCCCACTGCTGCTAATTTGATATCTTATCTATCAAACAGACCACAAGCAGTTTGTTCAAAATTTCTATCAAATGACAGGGGTGTTCCTTAAGGCTCTGTGTTAGGTCCTCTTCTCTGTATACATAAATTGTCTACCAAAAGTGTTGAAAAATTGTAATATTCATATGTATGCCCAGAAACACAAAATGCATTATCATCTCATAAGAACCAGTAAACTGTTCTCTCTTTCCAAAAACTAAACTGAACAATTGCGATATTGAATGTTGGGATAGTGTATAAAAAAGTAGGTATAATATTTCATAGAACATTGTCGTGGAGCACTCATAAAGGTAGCACTATCGGCAAAGTGTATGGTATGTTACGTGTTTACTGGACAACTCAACATTTTATCCCCTTTAGAACTCGTATCTTACTGGTTAAATTGTACTTTATGCCTACCCTGCTCTATGAAATATTTGCAAAATATTTGCTAACTGTGGCAGTTTATTTAAACACAAACTCAATGTTCTCTTCAACAACATTGCTCGTTATGTTTATGGCTTAAAACGCAGAGAGGACACATAACCTCCGTTTACAAAAGGTTATGTGTCCCTGCATGCAAAACTTTTATACAATATGACTCTCGACAATTTACTGAAATTTCGTTCACTTATTTTTCTGCACAAAGTGATTTATACTACACTCAAAAATATTTGTGTGTAAATATTACCAATAACTGCGTTCATTCTACGCATTTCATTCGTAGTTTTCAGCCATTAATACGATTCGTAAAATCGCCGTATATTAGTACATATTACTAATATTTTATTCGTATTCGTAAAAAAACAAATGTATATTGTACGAATACATTTGTTACATTTCCAACTACAGTGAAAACAGAAAAATCGTACTAGTTGTGAATTTAACTAGTTTAATCATTAATTAAACTAAAACTAGTCATAAAAATACTAAAAAAATGTTAAAGTAGTGAAATCTTACTAAACAAAATGCTACTAGATAAGTTACTATCTGTATTCCAGCTAGTTCAAAAATAGAAGCTGTTTTACAAGTTATAAAAAAACTAGTTGCTTGATTTAAAGTTAATTAACTAGTCCCATTTTTACTAGTTAAAAAAATACCAACAGTGTTTCTAGCTTATAACTAAGTACTCATAAATGTACTAGCTTCTTTGCTAGATGCAAACTCGCTAGTTCTGCATAAATTTGTAAACATTAAATAAATTGAATTTCTAGTTGAAAACACAGTAACAATTAGGGATGTGACGGATGTCATTTTGTGGATGCAGATCTGTAAAGAGCCTTCCTTGTTTTTTTATTAAAATTATTTTTTATAATTGTTAATATTTACTTTTATTTAAGTAAATAAACTATTATTTAAATAGTTAAAAATATACTAGTACAAAGGTGGCTCAAATCATACCAGTAAAAGCCTAGTTTTGATTATACTAGTATTTTACTGGTTTAAAAGTTACTACTATCACAACTAGTTCAAATTATGCCAGTAAAAATACTACTTCAATTCATATCGAGAATAGGACAATTGTCTTTTCCTATGACATCAACACAGAAAAATAACCAGTTTTCGCAATGTAAAAAGCATTTGAGCTGAACTAGTACTGTTATTTTTTGACCTAGTACATTGACTAGTATTTTAATTAGTTGGCTTCACTGCAAGGTTACGATGATCATAATATCTTATAACAAAAAAAAAAAAAAAATACTTTCTGTCTGAGCTGGGGTTGAACCTCGGCTCCTTAGCTTACGAGCCACGCACTCTACCAGTACGCTACAGCCACTTTACAATGATACAGTTCCTTATATTCTGTAGTTGTTCGACTAACCAGGTAAAAAAAAAAACAGATGCGTCGTTGGACACACGAGAGAAGCGGAGCTTTTTCGCAGTTTCATAGATTTGATAATGGAATTGTTTTTATAATACTTAAGTAAAATAATTTTTAAATTCAAAAATTTCAAATAACAAAATTAATTAAAAAAGACCACGTTATAATCGCACCAGAAAATTTTATAACATTTCTTTATTATTTTATTTTTGTACATTTTACTTCAATTTTAATTATTTTTTTAATGTGTTCAATTATTATTATGGAATTTTATTAATGAAATTATGGGCTTATCACGGCGGCCGTTTGACACCATAACATCTATAACATACGTTTGCTATTTCAGTTATCATAAGCCCATAAAACATAAAAAATAAACTGGCCATTTCAGCCCTTAGAAGGACTTTGACCTAGTTCTTATGTTCTCAAGAAGCTTTACATGGCAATTTTTACTCTCTGAGGTTTGCCATTGTCTGCAGAGGTGACGACCGAACAGAAAAATTAATTCAATTGAAAATACTTTCTGTCTGAGCTGGAATTAAACCCGGGCTACCTCAGTTCATTAGCTTAGGGGCCACGCACTCTACCCACTAGGCTACGGCCGCACGGTGGGGCGAGCCCATACAAAGGGTTGGACATAGCATGTTGCTTTAAATAATTGATTGTAACTCTGGAACCATTTGATGTATTTTGACAAAATTTTAAACATGTCTTCTTAAAGAATTTTTCATTAAATCCTTTAACCTATATGATCGTAGCGGGTCTAGGAGACCCAAAAAATGCATGGTAAAAAAGATTTTTTTTAGCGATATTTCGTACCTGTATTTTATTACAAAATGTGTTTTTAAAAAAGAATTTATTAGCTTATTACATTTAAAGGATGTGTAAAGACTGCATACATCTCTATTTAAAACAAATTATATGCAATATTAAGAGCAAACAGTGTTTTATTAATACCACACATAATATACAATATGCTTAATTTTACAAATTATCTGTAAAACTCATGTTTTCACTTTCCTAATCAAATAGTACTTTTGCTTCAATCAGATAGCTTTGTGGTGATTTTTATTAAAGTAAAAGTACAGGATCTGAATTGAGCAGAAGGGCATGCAAAAGATCTTAATTGCAAGCAGATCTTGCAAATTTTCTCGTGTTGTGAAGTCTGAAGAAGCGAAATAGTTTGTGATTGGTCTCTTCCGCATCGTCGGATAACTGACCTATGGGTACTTTCGCTTTTTGAACTATAAAGCATTGTGCATTAATATTTTATGTACAGTAACAGACATGTAGTACCAATCATAAAGTTTAACGTATAATTTTGCTGTTTCTAAACAATAATTTCTGAATTATGTGATATTAATTTTAAGACCAGATGCTATGCTATAAACCTGAAATATTTAAAAAATTTTACGTAAAATTAAATATAAAATGTTAATCAAAACAATTCATATATGTATATATTAACATTTTTTACCTGTAATAAAACATAAAATCGTTTAATTACAAAAGAAAAATAACACACGCCTTTTTTCCTCAAATCAAAAAGATTGTCGTTCAAAATATGGCAATATTGACTTTTTTATTTTGAAATTGCTACAGTGCCGATTTGATAGACGTCACCTACTTCTGCCACCTTCATTAATGCATCTTGCTTGCACTGAACATTTAAAGTATATTTCATATAAATTATTGACGGTTAAAGATTTAACATCTGTGTTTATTGGAAGATCACTTTTAAGTGGATTTCATACCCTTTATCTGTACTGTATCAGTTTTTGCAATTTTTTTACTGGAATTCTAAACGATATTTGGATCGTGTCTTAAATATATCTCAAGAACCAGACGTCTCAGATAAATAAACAGTATACCAAAACATTTGCAATAAAATTGTCTACACTTATTTACTACAATAAATTTATGTCACTTTACTAGTATGGGTTTATTTATATATTTTTTCCGTTTACAAAAGGTCACGGAGCCGGGCTGGAATGGGTTAAAAAAATATATGCATCCCAAACTTGTTTTCTTATCCAATCGCAAGTTTTTATCACTATTCAAACTCAATCAGTTCCTATAGTTATGCTGTAATAGGCAAACTTTGTAAGAAATGTTATAAAAAAATCCGAAGAATACAATTTTGATAGTGAAATTCTCAGAAGGCGCTAGATGGCGCGCGCTAATTTTTAAAAAAAAACATTTCTTTCTATAAGTTTTTGTAATATAAAGTACTTTGATCGTGGCCAACCCTGGCCATTTTCTTATTTTTCAAATTTAATAATTTTTTTAATTTTGAATTTTTATTCCTTATCGCAATAACGGGATAGCAAAAAACTTAAAAACAAAATATCTGGTTTACAAGTTTAGAGTATACCCTTTTAGAAAATATAAAGATCTGTTCAATCAAGCAGTTTAACAAAATGTTATAGGACTTTAAAAAAGAGACTATATATTTTTTATATTACAAATTATAATCTTTGAGGGCTTACAAAAACAAAACTACGCAATTTAAAATAAAAAAACTGCCAAATTGAAATAGCCCAAACATATTTCTATCGAAATGTATCAAAATATTATAATAATTTGCAAGTTGCACTTTTTTCTAGATGTCCAACCCTTTGTATGGGCTCGCCCCACCGTGGGCCGCCACTATTTACTTGTAGACTTTTTTAATTGTCTTCTACAATAAATAATATAAGTATTTTATAAATTTTATGAAAACAATTAATTTTGATAAAAAATAACAATGTAAAATTAAAAAAAAATAACTTTAAAAATTAAAATCTTTTTCGAGTCGCGACTTCAAACTTTGAAGCTAAAAAATGTCAATTTCTCGATTCCAAAGTATGTTAAGGGTGGTTTTAGACAAACAATTTTTTAAAAATTTAATTTATTTACATTTGATTATTGTTGCACAACTTTTCACAAATATGTCAAAAACATTTATAAATCAATCCCGCTTATAATACAAATTCTCTAGCGCTTAAAACTCGATGCGCCAGAGTACCTTTTACTAACCAGAGTAACTTTAAACGCGCTTTTCTCGAAACCTACTTTTTCAAAATACACCGCACTCTTGCAAGTAAACTAATCGACTGATTTAATTTTTTTTAAATATCTATATGTATTGTAACTCTACACATATTTTACCAAAACAAGCGCCATTGGAAAATTTGTCTAGCTTTTACACGCAACAATATGGTAAAAAATATCGAACATCTTACAACTTTTTTTTCACGCTTCATAATTTTCTTTATTTTAAAAGTTAAATTCATCTTTTTTTCAGACGATCTAGAGCCGAGCTTTGGGATGTCCCGATTTTCACTTATTTTTACTTACTTACTTACTTAGTTGGCGCTACAACCGTATGTCGGTCTTGGCCTCATCTAAGAATTTGCGCCAGCCATTTCTGTCTTTCGCTTGCTGGCGCCAGTTGGAAATTCCAAGCTTCGTCAGGTTGTCCTCTACTTGGTCTTTCCAACGAAGATGCGGTCGTCCTCTTCTGCGTTGACCGCCGCTGGGTACCGAATCGAATGTTTTCTTCACTGGAGCATCGTCTTTCATGCGCTGAACATGACCAAGCCAGCGAAGCCGCTCGATTTTAATGCGCTTGACTATGTCGATGTCAGCGTACAGCTCATACAGTTCATCATTCCACCGTATTCGGTACTCGCCATTGACACAGATTGGTTTGTGATGCGTAAAGTAGGACGGGCATGATGAGCGATTTATAGAGCGTGATTTTCGTTCGTCGAGAGAGGGCTCTGCTTCTCAATTGCCTACTGAGTCCAAAGTAACACCTGTTGGCAAGAGTTATTCTTCGCTTGATCTCAATGCTGATGTCGTTGGTTGAGTTAATGCTGGATCCCAGATAAACGAAGTTCTTCACAACCTCAAATGAGGTATGAAGTCACGGTAACGTGGGTTCCAAGACGCTGGGACTGTTTGTTTGTTGACACTAGGTACTTCGTCTTATCTGCATTCACTGCCAGACCAATTCGACTTGACTCTCTTTCTAATCTGGAAAATCTGCACTGACTTCGCGCATATTATGGCCAATGATATAGATGTCATCAGCATACGCAAGCAACATAACACTCTTGTAGAATATCGTGCCACTACGTCTCAGATCAGCAGCTCGGATGATCTTTTCCCATCATTAGGTTGAAAAAGTCGCACGATAAGGAATCACCTTGTCTGAGACCTCGTTTGGTAATAAATGGTGGGGAGAGGTCCTTCCCGATTTTAACTGCGCTGCTGGTGTTGCTCAGTGTCATCCTGCAGAGTCGTATTAGTTTTGCAGGAATACCAAATTCAGACATGGTGGAGTACAGGTGCTTCCTTATTGGGCTGTCGAAGGCGGCTTTGTAGTCGACAAAAAGATGGTGGGTGTCGACTTGTTTTTCTTGAGTCTTCTCCAAGATTTGTAGTAGCGTGAAAATCTGGTCGATGGTGGACTTTCCAGGTCTGAAGCCATGGGCTTCAATCTTTCACATAAAACGCTCGACAGGACCTTATATGCGATAGATTTTCCATTTTAAAATATATAAACCTAAAAATTTTCGACGTAATTTATGTAGACAAAACTTTCCTCTTGGGTATGTAGCAAACAATAACACTGTAACTGTCAATTTTTCTTCCTTTTTCTGCGCGTACAATCTTTAAAAAAAAATTTGCGGATATAAAGTGATTCCATAAAATTCAATAAAATTTTGCAATGAAAAGAACATATGAGCATTTACATCGCGACGATTGGAAATAGAATTAAAACTTCAAAAGCTGGCTCTTGCCAGAACAAAGATGACAATTGCAAGTGCAAATATAAAGAGTCGTCTTTGGTTTTGAGAAGACGTAACAAAACTTAATTTTTTTGTTTTTGAACTATGTTCTACCGATCATTAGCAAGTTTAATTTTTTTTTTTCAAATTGAATTTTTCGTTATTCATTGTCTTTATTGTGATATGTTCATATGTTCGATATGTTTAAATCGTTATTAAGCTGCTACTTAAAACTAGACATGGGTAATGCTGCTCTGCATTGCGCTTTTGAGTTGAAGCACTTATAGCTCATTTCTTCACCGAGTATTAGCACTAATCCGTGGATTAGACCAGTTCATGGTATTGAGTTTGTATAACATGAACTGGTATAATCCACGTATGAGCGCTAATTCTCGGTGAAGAAATCGGCCGTTAAATGCGTTACTGCGCTTATACACTTGTTTTAGAAAAAGTAACGCAATAGCGCAGTAATACAAATAACACGCTTATATAAAATTTAGGAAATACTTATTCAGCGAGCCAATATTGCACAAATTTTACGACACTTCAAACATAGCGATAGAATGTTCGAAGCGAGCATTGTTACCTTTTTAAAATATGGAAAAGGAGTTGCGGGAAAGATGCTGTTCAGCATAAGTGTTTGGAGAGCGTTTGATTGTTATGATGCTTGCCATAGACGGAATGGTTTTTCAATATGTATAACAATATTTAAACGTGTTCGTAAGCGTTAAACAAACGTAAGCGGCGCTTCTGTTTGTTTTTGTGTTGAATATGAATATTGGGTTAATTGGGTTAAGTTAAAAGTAACGCAGTAACGCAAAACCGCATCAAAATATATCTGCTTCATGCTTATTTTATTCTTTAGATTTGCATGCTTTCTAGATATGTACTTGGAATTAAAGTAGCATCCAACTTGTCTTGCGTACCAGAAATGTGTTTGTATATCTGTGTGATTGCTTACATTAACCTTAAACGGAATACAGTTTTACTGCATGCTTGAAGTATACAATTGGTTAATTTTTAACAAATGCTAAAAATATGGTCTTTGTACAGCAATGTTTTAAATTAAATAATAACTTATTGCACAAGTAATTTTAAATCAATTTATGATCAATATGAGTTTTTTAAATCAACTTGTTATATGTATGTTATATGTTATATGTATCCATTTATTTTTCCTAAGTGAAGACAACTTGCGCTTAGGAGAAGACACCACAAAACTTACCGCATTCAACAAATTGATCACATAAGGCAATGCGTTATCGAACTATGAAAACATCCTGTGCTGATCAATATCGTGTTAATATATATATTATATATCATGTCATTTTTAACTATGTTGTGACGCAATTGCGTTAACGCATTTCGCTGATACAGTAAAATGAGCTTGGGTTGTTGTATCAGGATGAAATTTACTCAGTTTTTTTTAAAGTATTTTCATTAAAAACTAAAGTTTTTTTTTACCTCATTACTAATACTATTTATTTATTAGCCCTATTACGGTTCACAACACAACAGTAATTGCTGTCTTCAATGTGTAAATTGCTATTACGGTAGACAAGAAAGCAACTGAACACATTCCACTGTTGTGTGTCAACAATGCTGTGTCTTCAATACACTTACTATGCAATACAGCAGTTGTGCTTTATTGTCTTGTTATCTGCCAAATTTTGAAGACAGCTAATTTTGTATTGTGTTGAAGAAACAACATGGGTTAAAAAATATAATTTTATTTGAAATTGCGTTTTTCTTAATTAACTAATAAGATTTATCAGAAAATTAGTAATACGTCTCCTTGTGAACAGAATTATATTGAATTCAGTAATTGAATTGGAAATTGTTTGTTTGTTTACTTTTTTTTATTTTGACAGTGACCAGTGAGCATCGAAACGTACTACTTAAAGTACGTTTTTATTTTCAGAGTATGAAATATTTTTGCGATGTTATCTTTTTATAATTTTGGATGTTTTATGGTAGAAAGAAGTGCTATTTTGATTGTTTAGAAATGCGATTAATAATGAAAGGAAGTACTATTGCTTATGAGAGAAGAGAAAAGTATGTTTGGCTGAAATTTCGGCATAAATGTAGATAGATGAAAATGCTGAAATTTCAAAATGTTGTTTAATACAAGATAGCAGTTTTTGCGTAGATTATAATGGTGTTACAAAAATCGCGCTCCCCTCACCAATTCGACATGGAGAGGGGTTTTAAGTAAAGAACAATGTGTATTTTAAGTTATTCATAATTCTTAAATTATTGTTATGTTATTGGCACTATAAAAATGTATTTTTTAAGACTCCTAGCATAATTTGTAAAATATCTAGTGTCCGACCGAATACTCGGCTTCGGTATTTGGCATAATCGGCCGATTTTTTATTCTTCGGCCCAAAGTAGCCGCATAATTCCCGAATATTTTTATTTTCTTAAGCAAATCTTCGCAATGTGAATATATTCTATTATTGGCAATCCTCTAACTTTTTCAATATTAAATGTACCAAAATAATCGCCATAACACATCGTCCTTAAGTCGCGTTACGCCGAAGTCAAAACATTACGTCGAAGCGTTTTGCTGTATTTCTTATAGTTTAGGAAAATAAGTTTGAATTTTTAAGCTAGAAAGACCTAAAATATAAAATAAGCGTCGAACATAGCTTAAAACTTTACTTTGGTAATGAATTAAGTTTGTTTTATCGATATCTAGCTGACTATCGATATCTAATCGACTTATCGACAAAAAACTGTTTATCCAAATTAAGCTTATTAACCTATAGTGTAATTCCCTAAAATTTAACGATAATAATAGTTGTCGTTATCGTTGTGTGTGCCACGTTCATAGAAAATGACAGTTTTCGCTTATTAACGATATCGAAAATCGTCGTTAACACGTTTGGGAATTCCACTTCTAGTAAACTAGAAAGAAGTATTTAAAGTTTTTCATATTTATATAGGTTTTTCGACATAATTCCCAAACCATACATCAAAGAAATACTATTTATATACCAAAATGATTGTCATTACTCTAGAAAAAACAATCTAGGAAAAATAATCGCAACTGAAATTTTATTTTGATGTACCTTTTGGTGAATAATTTTTTGTTTTTTTCGCTATTTAATCAAAACTACATATCCCATTTTTTAAAATTTTCTGGTATTGCAGATTTTTTTTGGAGTTTGCAAATTGAAATAAAAAATTTTTTACAAAAATGATATAACTTTTAAAGTAAGTTCAATCTGAAAATAATATATATCATTAGAAAGACCATAGATAATTCTCTATAGTGCCAAAAATATATCTGTATTAAAATGTAAGAATTATAGCTATTTTAAAAGACGTTTTGTTTTGTTTTTTACTGTAAAAAGCGCCCGTATTTCCGGCCAAATGGGGGGGTCGGAGCGGAATTTTTTTCGACACCATTATAATCTTCGTAAAAAATGCTTCCTTGTATTTAAAAATATTTTAAAATCGAGCTATTTCATGAAACTAGATTAAACGCTAGGGCTCACAATTTTTTCCGTTCATTTCGCTAAAAATTTCTTATCGTGTTTGTACTTTTTGGTATTTAGAAAATACTTTTTAAAGAGTACTTTTTATATTTCTCCGAAACAACCCTGAACCAGTCAAGTAACGAATTCTCCATACGTTCCACAATCAATTGTGACAACAACGTATTGTTGTGAATTTTAATAGTTATAAACTGCTGTGTCTTCTTGATTATTGTGTATACTCGTAAGAAGACACAGCAGTTTATTGCTGTGAACCGTAATAGGCCTATATATCTTATGGTCGACCCTATAAAATAAACTCTAAAATAGACTCTGTAATAAATAAATACTTTGTATTTACGTGATCTCATAAACATTTTATGCTTATTTTAGTATTATTATGTAAAACTCCTTTTTATGCAATAACAATAGAGTTCAGCTACTACAACTTTTTCACACTTTCTCCGCAATAAATCATTTTAAGAACCAACCCAAATATCATTGAAATAACTCAAAGATATCGATAAAAGTGGTCAAAAAAAAAACCAAAAGGGAGAAAAAATTTACCCACCATAATATGGGTTGGGCTCAGGGACAACACAAGACATAACAACTAACCATGCGTTTACATGGATCTAATCATACAATAGTTTTCAATCTACTTTTGAGTTGACCTTTCGACAAGTTAACATCAAACACGCTACAGTTGTTAACAAAGGTACTCATGCGATTTAATGGAGCAGTCAACATATAATTTGTTCTACTAAATGGTAAATAAATCAAGTTGTTAGAGTTTCTACTGCTTCTACGGTTAGTGTTAAAATTTATAAGAGAAAGAAGTTCTGGAGAATCGAATGCACCAGTTATAAGTTGGTGTAAGTATACGATATCAGCAGATTTCCTTCTCTCACTTAAAGATTGCATCTTTAATAATTTTAAACGATCCTCATATGGAGGAAGATTAAATGTGTCAGTTCCAATCAAGCCTCTCAGAGCAAACCGAACAAAACGTTTTTGAATTCTTTCCATACGATCAACATGCACATTGTAGTGTGGGGACCATACTAGACTTGCGTACTCCAAGTGAGGACGCACGATTGAATAATACAGAGTTGTAGTTGTTATTAAGCTATCAAACTCTTTGGCCCACCGTTTTATAAAGCCAAGCATAGAAGACGCTTTTTTGCAAACTCTATCAATATGCATGTTAAACGATAACTTAGAATCCATGCATAATTATAAATTAATGTGTGTATCTATACTATTATATAAAGGGAGACTCACGAATTTGATCCAGAATAAGCTCGGTAACCGCTGAACCGATTTTGATAATTCTTTTTTTATTCGATTCCTATGATAATATAGATTGTTATAGCTTACCAAGGTTTTCAAAAAATGTATTCTTTAATTATTGCAAAATCACGCATTTTATTTGATGCCTACATTCAACCAGCAGCATAATATAACAGCAAACAAAGCTTTCCTCTCTTTGTCGAGAGAGCTTCTCTCAATAAAACACGACAGCCATGTTGTGTAGTTGCTTTTGATGAGATTCTTGCTGTCGGCTATTTTCTTGCAAACAAGAGCTTGCAATATAATTTCTCTGCACAATTTAACTAAAATTGTTATATTTATTTTGTTCTGCACATAACATTGCTTTTACTGCTACTTCTACCGTATATTATTTTATCAACTCTTTTGTATGAATTTTTGCGCTTCATCTCTCTCCACACACAATAAAGCGGGATTCACTGATCACCTTCAGCAAGTTTTCTGCAAAAATTAAAATTATTTTAATCACGTCAAAGAGCATGCAGCAAGTTTTTGTTACTCTCTCATTGAGTGTGGAGAGAATAAAGCACAAAAACTTCATATAAAAAACTTACAAAACTTGCTGAAGGTGGTCAGTGAATCCGCTTTAAGAGAGTAATACGAGTTGCTTCACGCTCTTTTACTTTTTTAAATAATATAAATTTCCTTGCAAATGCTTTGAACAGAGTTGCCAGAATTGAATTTCTTAAGTAAACACAAGCATATTTAATATTTTAAATTATCATAACAAAGAAATAGTGAGTCTGGTAACTGCGTCACATTATTCTGCTGAGAACAAAAATAACATTTGCTGGAGGCGGTCAGTAAAACCACTTTAATAATGTTGCTTGCATATTTTATCACAAAATTACAATTTTCCCAATAAGAAATATTTTAACAAAGCATGTTTGTCAGCCACAAATTTTTTAATAAGATATAAGAACTGAACTTTCATATAACTTCACTCTTTAAAATTTATCTGAAAAAAATTTTCACTGCGCACGTTCGCCACGCGTTAGCTTTATTTTTTGAAAAAGGTTTTCTCAATCAATTTAATGCTGTAAACCTTTTTCAAAGAACACTCAGGGAATATTCAAACAAACATATTTTTGATGATCAGAGAGAAAGTAAATATTCATAGAAATTTCTGGATAAGTCAGATGATTAATTTCATTCTCAGTTTGATTTTAGAAACCGCAATTCCCATAAGGAAAGTGTGAACGCTCTACAGAATCACGAAAAAGGCAATACATATTTATTAAAAAAAAGTGAATAAAATTAATTAATTAAGTTAAGATTTATTTTATTTTAAAAAAATAAAATTTTAATAAAAACTTTCAATTAAAAATGGTGAAAAGAAAATCACATTTATCAAGAAACTCAGCACAAGTTCGCAGTAGGCATCTTATTAGAGCTCATCAATCGTCTAGACATCAATTCAGAGGATCTGCAAGTAGCACTACATATAGAGCGACCCGTTTGCAATCTGAACCAAATTTGAGAGTTAGAAATATTTTTTTTTTAAAGCTGCGTTTAAATATGACAGCAATATAGATTATGCTGGCATTGAAGAACTTGCACTTGGAAGACTTTCAGATGTTTGCATACTTTGTGGTGCAAAAAAATGGCCAATTGAAACTAACGCAATGTGTTGTCTTAACGGACGATTTAAATTAAATGATTTTCCTGCTTTAAATGAATTTTTAAAAAACTTATTAACTGGACATCACGATAACTCGATCCATTTTCTTAAAAATATTAGAAAATATAATGGCATCTTTTCAATGACATCCTTTGGTGCCCATGAAATAAGGGAAGGTAACTTTATGCCAACATTTAAAATTCATGGACAGATTTACCATCGCATAGGCACATTACTTCCAATTCCTACAAAAACTGCACAATTTCTTCAGGTATATTTCATATCCGAAAATTAACAGTTGAATACAAGACATCATGCTATGCCTCAGCTAAAAAGAGACATTTTAGAGCATTTACAACTGATTTCGAATAATAGCAATAACTAAGTCAAGAGTTTTAAGACTGCAATAGAAAATGTACCATCAAACACTACAAATTATCGAGTTATAATTCATGCTGATAATAGACCAGCAGGTACACACCAAGGTAGATACAATGCACCTTCTTGCGATGAAGTTGCTATCTTACTTTAAGATGAAGATCGTGGACCAAGGGATATTGTACTCCATGCGCGAGATAATACACTCACTCGCATATCTGAACTTCACCGCGCATATGACCCTTTACAATATCCATTAATGTTTCCCAATGGTGATGATGGGTATTCAATAAACATACCACAAACTATTCCCACTACTGGAAGTCCAAATTTTCAAAAATTTGTATCCTGTAGAAATTTTTACTCCTACAGACTGATGGTAAGAGAGAATTCATTAAATCATTTACGCCGATATGGTCAATTATTTAATCAGTATTGTGTTGATATGGGCGCTAAAATGATTTCATAAAGCCTTAATTATATTAAGAACCATCAAACATTACGTAGCGATGAATATATTCACTTGAGAGATGCCGTTAATGCAGACTCTAATCCGGCAGATCTAGGGCAGTTAGTAATTTTACCATCCACTTTCACTGGCTCTCCTAAATACTTGCATGAAAAAACACAGGATGCCTTAACTTATGTGCGGTATTATGGAAGACCTGACCTTTTTGTGACTTTTACTTGCAACCCAGAATGGGTTGAAATTAAATCAGAACTGTTAATTAGTTTTTATGATCTATTGAATAATTACATGAATTAAGATTGTGAGCTTTAGATCAAGCTTGATTCAAGTTAAGGCGGTGATCTAAAATGGCCTTACTGCTTTGAAGTGTCATATGATTAGTAGCCATACAGTTCATGAGAATGAATTAGAGGATCTACACATTCATATGCTAGTTTAAACAGTGAGTTGATCACAGCTTAATCACTCAAAAGACTACTGATGAGGAATATGTAGCGATTTCCGAAACAGACTGTCTAGTCAGCTAAGTGATTGACTCTATACAGAGTTGTTGTTGTTGTTGTTGCCTTCTTGAAAACTCACTTGATCTAAAGCTCACAATCTTAATTCATGTAATTATTCAATAGATCATAAAAACTAATTAACTTAACTATGGCAGAGCACGGCCAAATAAGTTTAATTAATGTCAAATTAATTAAATAATCTAATAATTGATCGATTTTTCGGTCAAAGTCATGTGTAATTGAACATTTGGTTGTGAAAATTGCCACCTTTCAGTTAGAACACTAGCTTCTGGCGAAGCAAAAACTCGTTTCATTTCTATGGTGCATTTCGACAAACAATCGAACACCAATGAATATTGAAATAAATGAAGAAGCAACAAGAACAGATGGCAACCCTTGATTAGAGTTAAGGCGGTGATCTAAAATGGCCTTACTGCTTTGAAGTGTCATATGATTAGTAGCCATACAGTTCATGAGAATGAATTAGAGGATCTACACATTCATATGCTAGTTTAAACAGTGAGTTGATCACAGCTTAATCACTCAAAAGACTACTGATGAGGAATATGTAGCTATTTCCGAAACAGACTGTCTAGTCAGCTAAGTGATTGACTCTATACAGAGTTGTTGTTGTTGTTGTTGCCTTCTTGAAAACTCACTTGATCTAAAGCTCACAATCTTAATTCATGTAATTATTCAATAGATCATAAAAACTAATTAACTTAACTATGGCAGAGCACGGCCAAATAAGTTTAATTAATGTCAAATTAATTAAATAATCTAATAATTGATCGATTTTTCGGTCAAAGTCATGTGTAATTGAACATTTGGTTGTGAAAATTGCCACCTTTCAGTTAGAACACTAGCTTCTGGCGAAGCAAAAACTCGTTTCATTTCTATGGTGCATTTCGACAAACAATCGAACACCAATGAATATTGAAATAAATGAAGAAGCAACTAGAACAGATGGCAACCCTTGATTAGAGTTAAGGCGGTGATCTAAAATGGCCTTACTGCTTTGAAGTGTCATATGATTAGTAGCCATACAGTTCATGAGAATGAATTAGAGGATCTACACATTCATATGCTAGTTTAAACAGTGAGTTGATCACAGCTTAATCACTCAAAAGACTACTGATGAGGAATATGTAGCGATTTCCGAAACAGACTGTCTAGTCAGCTAAGTGATTGACTCTATACAGAGTTGTTGTTGTTGTTGTTGCCTTCTTGAAAACTCACTTGATCTAAAGCTCACAATCTTAATTCATGTAATTAAATCAGAACTTTATCCCAATCAGAGTCCTAATTATCGCCATGACATAATATCTAGAGTTTTTAATTTAAAACTTCAAAATCTTATAAATGTTATCACCAAAAAAGAGATATTTGGACGCACTCAATACTATATGTTTACTGTAGAGTGTCAAAAGAGAGGTCTGCCACATGCCCACATATTAGTGTTATCAGACGAAATAGATCAGATAATTTCTGCCGAGTTTCCAAATAAAACTAATGATCCTATTCTATACGAAATTGTTTGCAAAAACATGGTTCATGGTCCGTGTGGAGATTTAAACCCTGCAGCACCTTGTATGATTAATAACAAATACTCTAAAAGATATCCTCGGGACTTGATAACAGAAACGATAACTGGAGAAGATGGATATCCAAAATACAGAAGAAGATCTGCAACTGAAGGTGGTTTTACAGCCTTTATTGATCGTTATGGTATAATTGATAACCAATGGGTTGTTCCGTATTCTCCTATACTCTCAAGAATTTTTAATGCACACATAAATGTAGAATTTTGTCACTCAGTACAAGCTATCAAGTATATATGTAAATACATCAATAAGGGGAATGATGCGGCAACCTTTACTGTGAATAAGAGAGACGAGGTGCAAACTTATCTAAATGGGCGATATCTTAGTTCCTCTGAGGCGGTATGGAGAATTTTTTCGTTTCCAACTCATGAACGCCACCCCGCTGTTATTCATTTAGCTGTGCATTTAGAAAATGGACAGAGAGTTTATTTCAATGAAATAAATTTTCAAAGAGTAATGCAGCAACCCCCGGACACAACACTGACGGCGTTTTTCAAACTTTGCGAACGTGACGAGTTTGCAAAAGCACTTCTTTACTGTCAAGTTCCGGCTTATTATACTTGGTATAACAAAAAATGGACTCGCCGAAAACGCGAACAAGAAGTTGAAGGATTTCCTTACATTAAGCGAGACTCAGCACTTGGAAGAGTTTATACAATTCACCCTAATTTGACAGAATTTTATTTTCTTCTTCACCATATAAAAGGTCCTACAGGCTTTGACTATTTAAAACAAGTAAATGGTTTCTGTTATCCAACTTATCGCGCTGCATGTCAAACTTTAGGTCTATTAGAAAATGATGAAAATTGGAAGAAAACTATCTCTGATGCAACCATTTCAGAAAGTGCTGTTCAACTAAGAGAGTTGTTCGCTGTAATGTTAGTTTTCTGCCAACTTTCAAATCGGTTAGCATTGTGGAATGAGTTTAAAGAGAATTTTTGTGATGATATTTTACATAGAGTGCACACAGAACGCAATGCTTCAAATATATCGTTTTGCGAAGAAATTTTTAACCAAGGCTTATGTTTGCTAGGAAACGCTGTTTACGCGTTAGGAGAAAAACGTTTAATGGAATTCGGCTTACCAGATCCCAATGAGAATAATGATTTTGAATTATTTTTTTACAACCATGAAATTTCACATGATTCTCATTTGCTTTTGGAATATATATCTGAAAATGAACCTAAACTTTTAGCGGAGCAGCTTGAAGTTTACAACAAAATGATAAAGAGTGTGAGACAAAAAGAGGGGAGAATTTTTTTTATTGATGCCCCTGGCGGAACCGGAAAGACGTTCCTAATCAATCTTATTTTATCAAAAGTAAGATGTGAAGGCAATATTGCGGTTGCTGTTGCTTCTTCGGGCATTGCTGCAACATTGTTGCATGGTGGACGAACTGCTCATTCAGCATTTAAACTACCACTTTCAGTTTCACCAGAACAAACATCGATGTGCTCAATACGAGAAAACAGTGCTAAAGCTAAGATATTGCAAGAGACTTCACTTATAGTGTGGGACGAATGCACCATGATACACAAAGCTCATATAGATGCAGTCAACAATATGCTTAAAAACATTCGATCATCTAACAGCGAAATGGGTGGAGTCACGTTTATTTTTTCAGGAGATTTCCGTCAGACGTTACCAATCATACCGAGAGGAACACGCGCCGACACGATAAGAGTAAGCCCAAAAAAATCGCAACTTAAACTAACTACAAATATGCGTGCACACCTTCGAGGTGACAACAATTCAAATATTTTTGCAGCGAAATTACTACACATTGGAAATGGTTTTGTTGAGCTTGAAAATAGCTTAATTCGAATTTCTGACACATTAGGAACATGTACGCAAAACTTAGAAGAACTCATATCAAAAAGTGTACCCGGATATTAAAAACTTGCACGAAAAAAACTTTACATGGCTTTGTGAACGGACTATTGTTGCAACTAAAAACTGCTCTGTTGCTGAAATTAATGATCAAATAACAACACAATTAAATACACAGATGCATATATACAAGTCAATAGATACTGTGATATGTGAGGATGATGCTGTGCATTATCTCATTGAATTCCTGAACTCTCTTCATCCAACCGGCCTTCCTCCACATATTCTTAATTTAAAAGAAAATCTTCCAATAATTCTACTGAGAAATCTTAAGCCACCAAAGCTCTGCAATGGAACACGATTGCAAATAAAAAGCTTGCTACCAAACGTAATTAAAGCGATTATTATAACTGGACCCGCATCCGGTGAAAACACCTTCACCAAGAATACCAATCATACCTACGGATTTTCCTTTTGAATTCAAACGGCTAAGCTTTCCCGTACAGGTTTGTTTTGCAATAGTTAGTACCTTCGGCGTGACTCTTTCAATAATATTTTTTTTTTACTTACGTACAGGTCTGCTTTGCAATGACTATTAATAAGGCTCAAGGTCAGTCATTTAATGTGGTCGGTATTGATTTGCGCAACGAAGTATTTGCGCATGGACAATTATATGTTGGACTCTCCCGAATTGGCAACGCGCAAAATCAATATATTTTAACTTTAAATAATGAAAAAAAAGCTAAGAACATTGTTTACAGAGAAATATTAACAAATTAAAAATTGCTAAGATATAGTCTAAGATCCTTGTATAAAATTTTTTTGCTTATATTGGTAATCCTAGGCAACGCCAGGAACGGGTATGCTAGTATTTGTATATAGTTATACATTATTTATGTTATTTTTTGTGAAATAAATATTCTATTACTTCTTTATTTTTTAATACAATTATGTTAGGTTAGGTTAAACCGGATGCCTTCGTGAAGGCTCACATAGACCAATTCAGGTCCTTAGTGGTACCGGTAGCGAACGAAAGGAACCTTTGTGTTTGTTTTAAAAGTCTTTAAAGATTTGCGTTGAGTTCGCAAACCTTGGGAGGGATTCTAGAGACACCCTGGCTACATCTTTAAGCGACGGGAATGTCGATGAGACTAGGTATTTTAGTCTCGATCTAAGTAGGGCGGGGCATGTGCATAGTAGGTGCTCCAGGGTCTCCACTGGAGACTTGATGCTAGCGGAGCGCATGGATTTGATCGCCGCTTGACTGTCAACGAAAATGTGGATGTTAGAGTGTTGTGTGTCCATGCTGAGGGCTATCTCAGCAACCTTCCTTATGGCAAATATTTCCGCCTGGAAGATACTGCAGTGGTTCGGCAGTTTATATGGCTGCCTTATATTAGGCTCTGCGCAATATACCGCCGCACCTACCCCCGTAGGCATTTTGGAGCCGTCGGTAAATATGTTGACCGCCTGCTGTGCTTGTTCTATACCTTTGCACCAGTCATTTGGTCCCAGAAGAGTTCGTACTTTTGAATTGACTATCGTGCGAGGTACCATGTAGTCCGTGCTACTAAGTAGATCCTTTCCGATTGTACAATGTCCAAAATTTTGAATGTGCATGTTGCCTGCTGCCGTAAGGCGTTGTGCCGTTTTTCCGGCTATTAGTTTTGCGTGTATGTCCAGGGGGTCCATACTTAGAATGGTTTCAAGCGCTTTAGTTGGAGTTGACTTCAGTGTCCCCGTGATGCATAGCGCTGCCTGCCGCTGAGTTTTCTCCAAGTGCCTGAGGAATGTTGATTTGTTCACAGCCGGCCACCACACAATAATCCCGTAGAGTAGATTAGGACGCACTACCGTTACATAGATCCAGTGCATCAGAAAGGGTGAGAGACCCCAAGTACTGCCTAGCATCTTTTTGGATGTGTATAGTGCAATGGTGGATTTCTTCACCCTTTCTTCTACGTGGGTTTTCCATGACAGCTTGCTGTCCAGGACGACTCCTATTTGTGTGTATTTTCGGTATGAAACGTATATCGTTCAATTTCGGTGGTATCCACTGTGGTATCTTGTAGCTTTTCGTGAAAAGAACCAGATCCGTTTTCTCTGCGTTAATACTAAGACCGACTGAATTTGACCATCTAAGTCCATCTTTGAGTGTGCTCTCCATTATGGAGCTTACTGTTGATAGACATTTCCCTACTATAATTATTCTTATATCGTCTGCATAGGCAGTTATCCTCGGGGCTCTACCTGCGAACTTTTCGAGTAGTTCATTAACTACAAGATTCCATAGTAGTGGCGAGAGGACCCCTCCCTGGGGTGTCCCACTGCGAGCTTCCCTTACCATGGATTTAGTGCCCCACTTAGCCCGCACCTTTCTGCAGCTTAGCAACTTGTCTAACCATTGGTTTATTGCCGGTGGTGCCTCTATTGCACGTAATCCACTAAGGATTGCGGTGGTTGATACATTGTTGAATGCACCTGAGATATCTAGAAACGCCCCGAGTGCGTATTCCTTGTGGTGGAGTGCTTTTTCTATGGTTACTACTAGGTAATGTAGTGCCGTTTCAACCGATTTCCCTTTCGTGTATGCGTGCTGGTTGGTTGATAACTGGATTGAATTGTTTCTTAGGTGCAAGTCAATCAGTTTCTCGAGCGTTTTGAGTACAAAGGAGGTCAGACTTATTGGCCTGTAGTCTCTCGGACATGGATGGCTGCTCTTACCTGCCTTCGGTAAGAATATAACCCTCGCTGTCCTCCAAGCCACAGGTACATAGTTTAGCCTGATGCATCCGTTAAATATATTCTTCAGCCATGGGACGACTCGCGAGTCAGCCGTTTGCAACATAGCAGCAATTATACCGTCTGGTCCCGGAGATTTGTATCCCGAGAACAAGTTTATAGCCCAAACGATTCCGTCCGACGTTATTAAGTCGTGTGGAATCTGTAGCGGGGTTGTCCTGTGCCCTCGTATTGTAGCAGTGCTAGGAGCTTCGGTACAACCAGGAAAATGCGCCTTTAAAAGCACCTCGAGGGATTCCTGACTGCTCTCCGTCCACTGGCCATTGTCTTTGCGTAGCTGGCTCTGAATGGAGGGCTGCTTTGAGAGTAGCTTCCACGAGTGTCTTTTTGCTCTGCGTACGTTTGTTTTAAAAAGTTTGAGCCTACATTTGTATTCCCCCCAAATTTCCTCTTGGTCAGCTATTTTAGCTAGTTTAAAGAAATCTTTTAGGTCGCGTCTTTGCTCTGTAAGATTCGGACTCCACCATGGTGGTCTGATCTTACGCTTTGTTCGCGTGGGCTTACAAGAGGCATGATAGGCCTTGAGAAGATGGGCCGAGAGAATCTTCAGTGATCTTTCAATGCCCTCTTTCGTATTAATTTGTTTAGTAGCTGGTTATTTGGTCTCAATGATGCTTCTGAAGCGGTTCCAGTTAGTGTTTCTGGGGCTTCTAAAGATCTTTTGAGCTAGAGTGTAGTTAAACCTTATACTAAAGCTAATATAATTGTGGTCCGAGAAGGAGGGCTGTGCTAGCACCCTCCAATTTGTGACCAGAGTGTTGTTGTCAGAGGATATTGTCAGGTCTAACACGTTCGACGAAGTGGGGCCTACATAAGTGGGTTCCTCGCCGACGTTAGCTACGCTAAGTTTATATTGTAAAATAAAGTTAAGTAGGGACTCACCTCGATCGTTGATGTCTGGGCTGCCCCATACTAGGTGGTGTGCATTGGCATCTGCTCCGATGACAACTGCTTGTTTCTTTTCTTCCCGCCGGCGACTGCTACCATTCTTTGCAGCTCGTCTGGTGGTGTGTCGACGTCATGCGCCATGTAGCATGAGGCGACCAGGATCGGCTCTTCCGCGTCGCCCTCTAGCGCCACAACGGTGAGATCGTCAGTGCTGTAAAGAGACATTAGATAAGTATAGATGCCTTTCCTTATAAGGATGGCTGTTCTTGTTCTACTTACTGTTGTTGCGAAAAACGTATTGAAGTTTTGTGACTTCAGGCCAGATACCGCGTTGCCCGAGGCAATCCACGGCTCCTGTACTAAAGCCACATCGTAGCATCCTTCCTCCAATACGAGAAGGAATTCTGCGCTGGCGGTTTTGCATTTATGTAGGTTTATTTGAAGGACCTTCAATTCCATTAGGCTGAAGGTTCCTTTACGGGGTCAACTTTTGTGAGTGTGCCTCCGTCACCCGCATCTTCCAGACTGAGTCCTTGGGCAGCGTCGGCCACGGCTTCTAGGCCGAGGTCTTTTCCACCTCTCCGGACTCTAGTGTGTTGCTGTTGTTGTCCTTGGGAAGGCGCTTTTTGAGGTTCAGATAAACACTACCAACGTCCCACGCCATCTTCCCGTAGCGCGCGTAGAGGATAGCCTCTGCCTCCTTGTTGATTTGGAGGATGTAGTGCTGCCCCCCGCTACTATCAGGTAGTGGATCAGCAACCTTCAACACCCTCCAATCAGCTGTTGGCACGTCCGGATTTTGCTTCTGTAGAAGCTTCAGTGCGGACTCCTGCGGCAATACTCTTGGGAAGAGTACCTTCGCTTTTGGCAGGGACGGGATACTAGTCCTGTCCACTACTTCCAGTTGGGCACCCTCCCATAGGCCTTGGAGTGTCGGGGTTACTGCTTTCACCCAGTGCAGAGTTGGATCGTCGTTGCACTTTAGGATCTTAACCCCATTGAGCCAGCCTGCTCCATCGAATGTATGCATGGGAGCGTCAGGTTGGGCTTCCAACCTCACGAACATCACCTCGAGAAGCTTCATCTCTACGGATTTCCATCTCTCAAGGGTCATTTTGCCTTGGGGATCACTCCGGTCGATCAGTGCTACGATTAGGTGTCGTTTAGTCACGTCACTGGCCTTGGTTCTTACCTCCTTTTTAGGCTGCGGGATTGTGTTTGTGGTCGGTTTCTGCTTCTGTCGTTTGCTTGCTGGAGCTCCGACTTTTGCACTTTCCACCGATCTTTGGCGTTTTTGAGCAGCCTGCTCTTCTACTTTGTTCGCGAACTGCGAAGTCGTAGGTGCAAAGCTTGGTCTGCTCGCGAAGTGTATGCGACCTTCTTCCACCTTTAGCTTAGCCCAAGCGAGCGACTCCTTCTCTTTGGAAGAGAGATCAATCTTGCCTGACAGCCGGCTGCAGATTTTAAGGGCCGCTTTGTAGTTGGCCTTGGCCTTCAACCTCTCCTTTGACTTGGTCTTGGGCCCTTCCTTGCGAGAGGAGCTGAAACCCGCTGACTTGTCCTGAGAGAGGAGAAGCCTGTCCTCAACTGAGTTTGCGCTATCGTGGTCCGAGTCTGCATCGACTATGGCACCCCTGCGCAGTAGTGTGGATTTTTTGGCAGTAATTATCTTTATACCCAGGCCTGCTCCCGCCCCGGTGACATTTTTGGCAGTAGCTTTGCAACCGCTATGGCCTGCTCCAACCATAGGGGAGGTGTGACTGCTGGCGGCACGCAGTGAGGATTGCTCCTCAATAAAATTAATAAATACAATTAATAAATATATGTTTAATTACATAAAATATAGAAAAATATTTCAATTCTTATTTGATAATTAAATTACTCTTCAAACCGTCAACGTATATCAATCAGCTTCTGTGCTGATTTCTGTGCTGACAAGCAAAATTTCACAATAAAAATTGATCTATGCTGTTTTTTATTTTCAACCATAGGCATATACAGATTAAATTTTCCCTTTTTTTGAAAAAGTATGCTTCAAAATTTTAGTTAATTTTTAGTAGAACCCAGGTACAACAGGTACGATACGAAGCAATAGAATTGGAAAAAGGGTACAGGTACTTTCGATTACCGCATTGAAAGATACCATAATGTTATGGCCTTGAAATGGCTTGATGGAGGGAGGCATAGTTAACATTGTGTCATCAATTTTTGGTGATGAAAAGGTAAATAAAGTAACACGATTCTGGTCTGATAAAAAAAAATTTAAATTTCGCAACCTAACATCGTTTCTATGTACAATAAACATATGGGGAGCGTTGCCAAGATGGATTTCCTTCTTTTTTTACACAGAATTTCTATTAGATCAAAAGAGTGAACTCTTAAAATTTTCGACTTATATGCTATATGCAACTCCTGGGTAGAATATAAAAAAGATTGTGAAGGTAATCATTTGAAATCAAAGGAGTGCATGGATCCATTGACGTTTCTTAATGATATTGCAGATAGGCTCTTAGCGTTATCATCTCAGGCTACTTGTACTGGAAATCGTGGACGTCTAAAGTAGCCTTTGACGAGGATAGTCTAAGTAGCCCAACAACTACGGAAATAATCAGCCCCACAACTTCCAGAAAGCGCTACGAGGCAGTACCATCGGTTTCCCTTCGTTGTGATGGTTTTCACCACTGGCCAGAGCATACAGCGAAGAAACTCAGGTGCAAACTTGAGGGATGCAAAGGATATTCAAGGTACATGTGTTCAAAATGGAACATTCATGTGTGCATTCCAAATGAAACTCGGACTTGCTTCAAAATATACCATGATGGTGAAAATTAAAATACATATATTTTTTGGAAATAATTTTTTAATTAAGATTAACATTTTTTTATAATAAGTTTGTATGAATTTTAAATTTATTTTATTTGCTTTATAATTTATAAAAAAAAAAGTTTTTGTTAAAAAAGTTAATTTTTAAATCCATCACTCCAAAAAAAAACTTTTAAAACAAAATATTAAAAATGTTGTGTTTGATTATTAATAATATGATCATAAATAATATTTATTCGTGCAAAATAGATTTTTTGGACTTGAAATCAAAAAGATGTACCGAAAGGGTTAACAAAATAAATTTTTAATATGGAAAAAATATAATGCATAACATAAATATTTTGAATGTATTATGGTATTTAAAAAATAACTGGAGTTTTTAAAGGGCAACACATGCTTAGTAACGCATGCGCAAATTTGCGTAGTAGTATACATATATACTGCCTCTGTAGCTACACGCATCTGTATTTGCTAATTTATTTATCTTCCTGAAAATAAACATTCGTTTTATTCGTACTCGAACTCATGTTAGAATAACCAGGTAGGGCCGACTCGGAGAGGAATAAAATAGAAAGCAGAGAAAAGCGAGCTAGTTGTGAAAATCAGCTGTTCATGTAGAGTAAAAATTAAGAACATTTAAAAAAATGTCACCTAACTGAACCAACAACAACTACCAAGCAAATCTAAATCAACGACGCACAGAGAAGAGCAAAATCACAGCGGTTGAGCAGCGTTAGAGGGAATGAACCGAATCGTCCACAGAAAATAAACAGAACTTTGCTTACTACGTCCCGCTTTTCACTCGTCACTCACGAAAATTCTCGAGCTTGCGGCGAAAGCAATTATTAATGTTAATGTTAATGTTGTGTGGTGGAGATGCATACTGCGACCTAAATGAGATCTATTGTACCTCCTTCTCAAAGCTCCGCTGGATTTGCGGATTACAGAATTTCATCTAGCCCTATTTCTCTAATGAATTTGAGAATATTCTTAGGTTCAAGGGATGAAACCTGCTCTAGACTTAGCTCATAATTCCCCAGTGCTAATTTACGTCTGCGAGCCACGGCGTCGCAGTTTGTAAGTAGGTGTATTGGAGTCTCCTCTGCTTCTTCACAGAAACGGCAGTTACTATCGGTCTCTATGCCCAATTTCATCAGGTGGTATTTGAGTTTACAGTGTCCTGTAAGGAACCCCGTTAGAATCCTAAGATTCGGTTTGCCTAAGCTTATGCACAATTTTGCTCTCCGAGTGTTAAAATCTCTGAGGAGCACTTTGGATTGTCTTAGCTTTGGGAGGCTTTTCCAAAGGTTTGAACGTTTATGCCTCTCCTCCCTTCTTAGTACTTCTTTTATAGAGTGTGTGCCCAATCCGCAGAATGGTTCTGGTCCTATAAATTTTGTGGCTGCACCCTGTCGCGCTAGACCATCGGCTTCTTCGTTACCCTGTATTCCTTTGTGTCCTGGGACCCAAAGTATAGTAACAGTGTTATTCTTGCCTAGTTCGTTGAGTTTTGTTAGGCATTCCCATGTTATTCTCGATGATATCTCGCAGGAAACTAATGCTTTGATTGCTGCTTGGCTGTCTGACATCACAACTATATCCTGACCTTTGTATTTACTGTCCAGATTGAATTGTGCACACAGCTGTATTGCTAGGATTTCAGCTTGGAAGATACTGGGTGTTGTCCCCATAGGTTCGAAGTACTTGGTTCTTGGCCCGTACACCCCTGCGCCTATACCTTCCAATGTCTTGGACCCATCTGTATACCATGCTATACTGTGTGGTTTCTTGACTTGCGATATCATCTCGCTGTCCCACTCTTTCTTGGTACTAAGCTTAATTCCGAAATGTTTTTCGAAGTTATACCTTTTTACTATATCGTCTCTTGGTAGATCGATGTAGGGAGTGTGCTTTGCAATATCTTCCTTCTCTCTACTGCTGATAGTTTTACCTAAACCTGTCCCCTCTTTTGCAATGCACAACAGGGTTCGCTTGGCTACTCCCTCTATGACAAGGTTTAAGGGTGTTAGGTCCAGAATTACTTCTAATGCTGCTGTAGGGCATGTCCTCATGGCCCCTGTGATGCATACACAGGCCAGTCTCTGCACCTTTGTTAGCATATTCCTCATTGTGGTTAGCTTGGTTCTCTCAGCCCATGCTATTGCACCATAGGTGAGGATGGGTCTCACCATCATGGTATACATCCAGCGGAGAATTGTTGGGTTACAACCCCAGCTTTTCCCCGCCAGGCTCCTACATACCATGAGTGCGCGCGTTGCTTTGTTTATAGTTACCTCTGCATGTCTTCTCCAGAGAAGCTTTGAATCTAGTGTAAGTCCCAGATACTTTACTTCTCCTTTGAAGGGAATTTCAGTGCCATCCATTCTCATTGTTCGGAGGTTTGGCAGGCTTCTTTTGTTAGTAAAAGGTACTATAGTGGTTTTCGCTGGGTTGATACTTAATCCCACTGTGTTGCACCACTCCTTTGTTACTGACAGTCCTCTCTGTATCAGGTTACAGAGTGTATCCTCGAACTTTCCTCTCGCTATTAAGTCGATGTCGTCTGCGTAACCTTGACATTTTATGCCATTCTCGGTTAGCATCGATAATAATTCGTCCACAACAAGACTCCACAGCAGTGGAGAAAGGACTCCGCCTTGTGGGCAGCCTTTTGTTGTTTTGATTCTTATAGTGGTGTTGCCCACTTTTGTTTCTGCAGTTCTAGTGCTAAGCATTTGGCATATCCATCTGCTGAGCATATCATTTACTCCTTTTTTGTGTAAAGACTTCTTCACAGCCTCGTGAGAAGTATTATCAAAGGCTCCCTCTATGTCTAGAAAGGCACAGAGTACGGTTTCTTTGTTTTTGAAAGCTGACTGGATGTTGATAGCCAACTGGTATAGAGCAGATTCTGTAGACCTGCCCGCCCTATACGCGTGTTGACAGGGGTGCATTGGTGCCTTCTCCAGAATCTCAGTTCTTATATAGTTATCTATTACCTTTTCCATTGTTTTAAGTACAAATGAGGTAAGGCTAATGGGTCTAAACGACTTTGGTAGCATGTAGTCTATTTTCCCTACTTTTGGTATGAAGGTGACTATCGCCCTTCTCCATTTCCTTGGGATATAGCCCAGCGCAAGGCTGCTTCTAGTTATTTTGACTAGGTGAGGCAATTTAGTTTCTGCACCTTTTTGTAGAAGTGCAGGAAAGATGCCGTCTACACCTGCTGATTTGAATGGTTGAAAGGTTCTGAGTGCCCAATCTAGACGAGCCTTGGTACAAATGCTCGTTGCAAGTTTCCATTCTTCTTGATTTGGAGTAATCTGCCTGTCTGCTGTCTCATACTCAGTTACCGGTGTACTGCGTGATGAGTTTCTAGAAGGTGGCTGGCTCGTTGCTCTTCTCTAAGCGTATAGCTTCCGTCTGGAAATAGAAGTGACATTCTTGTCTCCACTCTGCCTTTAGCCATTGCTTTGTGTATCCTGGCTGCTGCTGGCGTGGAAGAAATGTCTTCACAGAAGGTTCTAAAGCTCTGTCTTTTAGCTTTCCTGATTTCTTTATTATACTCCGTCAGAGTCGCCGTGTAGTTGTGCCATTCTCCGTTGCGCTTTGCGGCATTAAAGCTGCATCGCACCTTCTTCCGGAGTCTTGTCAGCTCAGCGCTCCACCAAGGAGTATGTTTTGTTCTTGCCTTGTGCCCTGTTGGACAGCTAGATTCGTAGGCATTATATACTGCATTGTTTACTTGCTCTACATAGCATTCAAGTTATAGGATGTTACTAATTCTACTCCTAGCTTTTACGTTCTGTAGGTTTTCTTTCAGGTTGTTGGTGTATGTGTCCCAACTGGTATTTCTTGGGTTTCTTTTGGGTTCTATCTTTTGACATTTCGCCCCAAATCTAAACTCTATTATTCTATGGTCAGATATTGAAGGTTCCATTGATACCCTCCATTCCCTAATCATATCCCCCACATCTGGGCTTCCTATGGTGAGATCTAGGACCTCTTCTCTAGCCCTAGTTACAAAGGTAGGTGTTACCCCCACATTGAAAAAGTCTAGATTACTACTTAAAAGAAATTCTAAAAGGTACTCACCTCTGGTGTTGACGTCTGTGCTTCCCCAAATTGTGTGGTGCGCGTTGGCGTCACAGCCGATGATTAGTGGAAGGTGCTCTTTCCTGCAATGCTCCACGAGTCTTTTTATCTCCGCTGGGGGAATGTTGAGATCGTCCCCAGGAAAGTAAGCGGATGCGATCACTATGGCGCGGTGCTTGCCATCAGTTTCGATGCGAGTCTCGATAACTGAAAGGTCCCGCGTCATAAATTCTGAAAGACAAATATAATTAATATGCAGAGGTTGCTCGTAAGCCAAATGTTTTGCATCATAGTGATTCTCTTAGTTCCCCCGCTCAATTTGATAAAACAAATAAAAGTGATCGTAATATACCGAAAAACAATCGCGCTCCCAAAGCATCCCAGAATGTTTTGTCTTGCTCAAGCAGTAAATCTGCATTTTTTTGATGATACTGAGAATCTCTCTTCTGACACCGTTGCTGTAATTACTGGTGCTGTTAACGCCAATGTTGGTAATGCTATTCCTGTTGTTGTTGCCGACTCTCTGATTGGTGATGCTGTGTGTGCTCTTAAAAATGCAAATGCTGCCGCTTATTCTAATGCTGTTAATGCTGTTCCTATTGTTGTTACTGACTCTCTTAGTGAGGTTTCCGCGATCGATAAAAATAATGCAATAATTGGCACTAAGGTTAATGAACAAAACGAAGGTCAGTGCTTCTCCGTTTCTAATGCTCCCGTTCGCTCCAATGACAGTGGGACAACTCATGAATTTTTGTCATCAAAACCTATCTCACATATAAATAAACATAGCAATAAACATTCAGAAATAATTAAACCAATTATTGGATGTAATGACTATGTTGGCGAAAACTTTGATGTTATAAAGCGCCGAAAGTGGTTTCATGTATCAAATTCAAGATCAACTACAACATATCAAGCGATTCAAGAATATGTGTCATCAAAAGCAAATATAGCTTCAACGGAAGTTTCCTGTTTTAGTTTAACTAAAAAAGATGTTTCGGACTCAAAATTTATAAGTTTTAAAATAGCCATACCTGCAGCACTTGTAAGTGTGGTCTAAAATTCAGATTTTTGGCCATCAGGGGTGCGCGTGAAACCTTTTTATGTTTCAAAAAACTACGTGCGCCCGCCAAAACAAACTCAGCGCACTTAAAAAAACTATCTAATAATGTTAGTATTTTATCGAATAATGGCGGCATTTTGAGTCCTGTCAATAAATTTCTACAACTTTATTACCAAAATTCGGGTGGCCTCCGTACAAAGTCCACTCAGCATCTATACATCTGAATTCTTTGATGAAACGTTCGAGGTTTTTCGCCGTGATCGGTCATTGACATCAACTGGCTTAACAAGAGGTGGTGGTGTCTTAATTGCTATCCGTGCAGTTTATCGTTGTCAGCAGATATCATTGCTAAACACATCCGATCTCTTGGAACAAATATGCGTTCGTGTAGATTGCCCTTGGGATGGTGATGGTTCTAACTAAATTAAAAGTATATCTATATTTGTATCTTATATTCCACCTTGCTCTTCAAGTGAAGTTTATTCTATGCACTTTATTAATATGTTGAACGTAATTGATAGGCTCAAAGATAATGAATACTCGATTGTATTGGGTGATTTCAACTTAAGTAGTGTAAATTGGACTTATTCTAAGGATCTTTTAAGTATGATTCCGAACTCGATGTGCAACAATTTGGAAATCGATTTTTTGGACTCTATATATTCCTTGGGTCTGCTTCAAATAAACTCTGTCACAAATAGCTTGAACAAAATCTTAGATCTTATTTTTATTGATAATGAGCTAAATGCCAATTGTGTTGAATCGGATTTACTTCTTTCAAATAATAGTTTTCATCATAAAGCACTTTTAATACAATTAGAAATTCTTATTAATGATACATCTGCCATAGAAGAAGATACTTTTGTTTTTGCATTTAAAAAAGCTGATTACACAGCGATATCTACATTTTTATCGAGTGTAGATTGGCGTCTGGGTTTTGGTGATATCTTGTCAGATAATTATGACTTTTTTATCGAAATTATAAATAAAGGATTTACTCGCTTTGTTCCTATTAAAAAGATAAGGAAAAGTTCTAAGCCGGAGTGGTTCAAAAAAAGTCTTTCAAAATTAAAAAACCGTATGAACAAATTGTTCAAAAAAAGTAAAATAAATATATCTTTTCGTCAAAACTATTTACAGGCGCGTAGTGAATACGCATCTCTTAAAGAATCGCTCTACAAATCTCACCTTAATAAGCTGGAGTCTGATATTAGAGAAAATCCGAAGAACTTTTGGAATTTCTTAAATAAAAAAAGGAACACGAAGGGTTTCCCTAAAAATATGTTTTTTAACGAAAAAACTGCAAGTAGCACTTCAGACGTCACAAATATTTTTGCTGATTATTTTCAATCGAATTTTTTATTAAACGACGGAGATGACGTGAACTGCCCTTTTTATTATAATGACAACCCTATTATTGATATGGGTTCATTAGTTCTTTCTGATGATGATGTCTTACAAGATTTGCTCACTCTAGACATTAATAAAGGAACTGGTCCTGATAATATTCCCCCAATATTTCTAAAAAACTGCTCAGCTGTGCTAGCCCAGCCATTAGCGCTTTTATTTAATTTATCTTTAAAGACAGGGCAGCTTTTGAATATTTGGAAAGAATCCATTATAGTCCCTATCCATAAGTCTGGCTCTAGGCAAAATATAGCGAACTATCGACCGATATCAAAATTGCCCTTGATCCCTAAATTATTTGAGTCAATTGTCAAAAAAACACATTTATGCTAGAATTAAAAACTCTATCTCTGAATTCCAACACGGTTTTGTTAGTGGTAAATCTACTTCTACAAACCTAACACTGTTCTCTCACTTCGTTAAAACTGAAATGGAAAAAGGCAATCAAATTGACGTAATTTTTACTGATTTCGCCAAAGCCTTTGATAGAGTTCAGCACTCCATTATGGTTAAAAAACTTTCCCTAATGGGGTTTCATTCCTCTTTGTTATCCTGGCTTAGGAATTACCTTTTTGATAGATATCAAGTTGTTCGTATTGGTAACTGCTACTCAAAATCTATTACTAACCATTCTGGTGTGCCCCAAGGAAGCCACCTTGGACCTCTATTGTTTCTCTTGTTCATCAACGATCTCCCAAACTTTTTACAGCATACTAACTGTTTGATGTATGCTGATGATGTTAAACTGTTTAATTCGGTTTCTTCAACTTCCGACCATCGACTTCTTCAAATTGATTTAAACAATATGATTAAATGGTGTTCAGTTAATAGACTTTATTTAAATGTTGCCAAATGCAACATTATGTCTTTTTATATGAAAAAAGAACCAAATTTTTTTAATTACTCAATCGCAAATAGTAGTCTTTCACGTGTCGAGTCTACATCTGATCTGGAAATTCTATTTGATAGAAAAATTTCTTTTTCCAACCATTACGATTGCATAATTACTAAGGCTAATGCAATGATGGGTTTTTTGAGGCGTAATTCGAAGGAATTTAAGGATCCATATACCCTTAGAACGTTATTTTTATCTTTAGTAAGGTCTATCTTGGAATATGGATGTGTGATCTGGGATCCATATTACGTGGTAGATTCTTTGCGATTGGAAAAAATACAAAAATGTTTCACTCGTTACATAATGTTTAAATTAAATTGGAATTTTATGCCAACGTACGTATCTAGGTGTGCTCTTCTGGGTCTTAATACCTTAGCCTCCAGACGTAAATTTTTTCTTGTTATTTTTGTTCGCGATATAATTATGTCACATATAGACTGCGCGCCACTCCTCGCTCTTTTAAGAATATATGCGCCTGAGAGATATTTTAGGCAAAGAGATTTTTTTTACATTCCGTATCATAGGACAAACTATGGCCGTAATGATCCTATTAATAATATGTGCTTAGCGTTCAATTCCATAATTGCTCAAATAGATCTCACTCTGAATAGACAAACTTTTAAACAAAATTTATTAAGAATTGTTTAAAATGAATTTATAAAAGTGTAATATTCTTTAATATAATTATGTTTACATTTTATTAGTTTTATATCATATTTTTTTATAATTTATATGTTATTACTCAAACTGTTAAACGATTGTTGATAGTTAAAATAGAAAAATAGAAATAAATAAATAAATATTTTTCTGCATTAGAATACATGCTCTGGGATTGATTGTTCTCTGGTCCCAAGTTACCTGACCCTCTTTGCAGTAGAAGCCACTGACTTTTCCCCTGTAGCAACAGGGTTCTTGGATCAGCACGAAGCCCAGTTGTTCTGTGGTAAACCTCCGAGCAATAACTGCCGAAGTAGCTTTTGCATGGTGGAGGTTTACCTGGGAAAATTTCGTGCTGGTTACTGTGCCGATCGTCATAGCACCGGGCTGCTGCCCCGATCTTCTTCAGGCAGCGTTGCTACTACCTCAGTTGAAGGTTCGCTTTTACTACCATCAATCGAGACAGCGGCGAGGTTCATGCCCTCTGCATGATCTCCGATTGAAGGTTTTGCGGTGATGACCGAGACGGAGGCGAACTTCTCCGTAACAACTTCACCAGTTAGTTGTATTGGTGGCGTTGCGTCTTTCCCTTCATTGGGAGTTGCAGATGTGGCTACTGTGGACGTTGCCACTGTTGACGTTACAGCTGTGGGCGCTGCAGCTGTGGATGTTGCTGCTTTGACCGGTTTGGTCGTTGGTGGCGATTTTGTGCCCAACACCGGAATGGTTCCAAAGCGGAAGCTGATAGTGGAGCCCCTTGACTTGATAGTCTCAAGTGACTCCCTATCTATTGTAAACGTGAGCATATGCCCACTTCCCTCATCCTTGGAGCTCAATATCTTCCAATACTTTGTATTGAGACCATCGTTCTGGGCGGCAATTAGTCCCATCGATCTATTGATCTCCGTGCTTGAACTTTTAGGCAAGAACATCCTAACAGTATGCCCTTTTGGGACCTCCTCCCCTAGGCAAGCCATAAGTTCTAGCCCTTTCCATTGCTCGAGCTTTGGTGCTGCTGCTTGCAGCCATTCTGCTGTTGAGGGATTCGAACAGTCGACCAGTAACATGCCCGGACGAAAGTGAATTCCCTCAAACTGTAGCTTGGTGGACCAGCCCTTCACTACTTCGCTCAGTATGGCTTCTTCTAGCTCCGAGAGCTCATCCGGACTTAGCATTTGCCGGGGGTATTCTTTGGGCAGAACCGCTATTTGGATGCCCTTAGTTATGCTTGCATAGCTTTTTCTATTTTTCTGCGGTTCTGGCTCGGGTACCTTAGCCCCTGGCACTGACCTACTGTTGCTTCCAGGAGCTATTCTGACCTTCTTGCTCTCTGGACGTTGAGGAGGCGTTAACTCGCTGCAGCTCCTCTTCGTTGCCTCTGGTTCCGGTGCTTCGCTAACCCCGATGCTCTACCGCTTTTTCATGAGCTACTTCGGGTGCCATGCCTTGTTCCAGATAGCGCAGATACCATCTTACGCCTGCTCCACTAAGGCCGACTCTTAGTGGGTCGTCTAGCCCTCCTGGCTCCCCGCGCTGAGGGAGGTGGACACGGCGACGTCTACTGTGGAAGGGCTTGTGTTTTTGCCCTTCTTCTGATTCCCTTTTCTGTGCCGCATCCTTGGATGTTGACGCAGTTTCCGTGATTGGGATACTTTTTGGAGCCGACGTCGTATCATCCCGGTGTTCTTCCGGGGGCGTTTTGACAGGATGTGATCTCCTGGGGCTCGCAGTTTTTCTTAGGTGGCTGGTACTAGGCCTTTGACCGCTGTGGATGGTATGGATTCTATGCTCCACCTGATCATTGCTGCGTACAGTCCTATTGACTTGTGTTCTGGCTGGCGGAGGAGGATTTCTCCTAGGTTTGGTGCCTTGCCGTTGACCTTCTTCTTGGAATCTCTGTTCCATGAGGTCTGCTGCTCTGCTTGCGGTGACTCCCCGCAAGTCTTCCTGTTTGTTATGTTTTGTTTTTTTGTTTGTACTCATATTTATGGTTCGACCGGTAGCTCGTGTCCGAGGACAAAAGCGTCGCAGTCTGTGTGTTATGGCTGGGAAAGTGTGGTCAACCATGCCAGAGCCCGCATACCATGGTAAGGCCACAGTTACTTCATGAGGCGGCCTGTTATCATGAAGGCTCCGTTCCAATACAGTCGGTATACCCCCTGACTGCAAACCATCCAATGGGCACGGTGCGCATGACACCCTGGATTAGGGGGGATCCGAGAGCAATAATTCTCTTGTTCTGGTAGCAAGATCTCTTTGTCCTGCTTTTCACTCGGCAATAATTAACTTTGACGCAAGCACTTTGTCGATTATTCGCCCGCATGAGGGGGCTTACGAAAGTCCTCTTTAAACCCGAGCAGTCAACAAACTACTTGTGGCGAAAGCAATTATTGCTCATAGAATTGCCGAGTGAAGAACGGCCCTTTGCAGCGCATGCAGAACCAAAACAACAATATCAGCAGCTAGCAGCAACGTTGCCAGTAATGTTAAAAAAAATCCCATTCGTGGTAATTTTTAATTGCCCTTAGGAATTTTTGTTTTTGGGAATTCCTATTAAATTTTTTAATTCATCGTGGTGGTATTTTTAAAACGCGTGGTATTTTTGTGGTAATTTTTAATGAGCGTGGGATTTTTGATACTATTTTATTGCGGTAGAAACTTTTTTGTTTTATCTTTACCTTGGTAATTTTTGTTGTATTCAATTTATGTTACTGTGAAAAATTTTTGTCGGAATAGTTTTAAATTTTAACTGGCAACCTTAACTAGTAGAAGTACATTTTTTTGTAGCCACATAGCCCCGGCTTACACTTGTCAAGAATTGACGGTTAATTTTTCCGAATTTCCGTTTAAACGTCAAGTTCACGTTTATTTATACACATCAAGAGTTGACGATCAATTTTTGTTATGAAACGACGCCGTTGATGCGCAAATAACGGGACAACGAACAAACACAAAACGAATTGCCCAAGAATTGATGGTATGGTCATGGTAGAAAGATAGAGGTAGCTGCAGCGCTGACAGTGCTCTCTTTCCATACTGCCATGTCTGTCAAATTCAGCTGTGTGGCGAATGGAAACAAAAGAAAAGAAATAAAAAGTTTTGCTTCATTTTTGTAATTGTTCTAACCTGACCTAAAGCTCAATAAACGATTTTAAAGTATCAAACAACTACAATTTGTATTTAAAATCAAGAATGATTTAAACTATCAAATATTTAGAAATTGTATTTAAATCATAGAAAATCAACATTAATATACAACTTAATAAATGGTACGCTTATATGAAACAGATAATGCATAGTTTGCTGACAACGAAACGTTCCGGTTCAGTGCTTTTAAAAGTGCACACCGTTTTCAACCGAACCGATTGGTTATCTGGGAAACGAAATAAAATTAAAGCAACTGATGTGTATTTATGTATGTATATTTTACAAACATTTTAATAAAAACAACAACAACAAGAACAAAAGCAGCACAACAAGGAACGACATGATTACAAACCAAACGAACACACACAACAACAACAACAACCATAAAAACAACACATGCAGCTACTGAAGCAGCTTGTGCATTTCTCATACGAATACATGAATTTATTTTCTTCGTAGATTTTGCTATTTTATTAGATACTAGCTGATATTCCCTGTGTTACTCGGGTTAAAAAACGTAAAATTTTGATGTTTAGGTTTTATTCGTTCAGAAGATAACGATTTTTAGCCAGAAAAATAAGCTTTTGACGTAAAGCGTATGGAAATATGCAAAATGGTTTTTTGTCATTCTAAGGAAACGGCATTATTAGAAAAAGACGTTGTACTAAAAATTTGTGCAATCTTGAACAAATCTTAAGCAAACAAACAGAAAATGATTTTTATTAATGTAGTTAGTAATTAACTTTCATATAATTTTTTTTTTCCGTGAATTTTTTTGATATTTTAAAAGCTATTTTGCTACTTGGGGCAAAGAAAAATCCAATAAATAAGAGATTATTTAAATCGGTCCATCCGATCTTTATGTGTTATATGTAAATGATTTAACTAACCCGACCTTATTTTATTAATTTAGATTAATGTGATAAATTAATAAAAAAATTAAAGTAATAGTTTATTAAGTACAAAAATGAAGTATTTCAATAGCGTATCAGCAAGACATTTACTTTATTGAAGCTATGTATTTTGCTGCATGAAGTGCACTCGGGTTGACTATCTTCAGTGAAGCACCTTGTGATATACGACATTTTTCGTTTTGTTATCAGGTTCAAGAACAAATAAAGCGGATGGTTTGCCGACACGTGAACATGCCACGTACAATTGACCATGAGAACAACATGCATTTTCTAAATTCAGACAACAAACACTAAAGGATTGGCCTTGTGAATTAATAATCGTCATGGCGAATGCAAAACGAATCGGGAATTGAATAATCGAACAAATAAAAGATTATTAAAATCGGTCCAGCCGTTCTTGAATTATAAATGGTGTAACAAACCCGACTTTGTTTTATATATATAGATATGCATATGACAAACGCGATTGGTTTGTGTCTAAGAAAAATGTAGTACACTGTTGTCATTGTCATTTCACTATTGTCATTTAATTTTATAGCAAATTCTATTAGGAAATTATTTTAGTACATTTCAACTTGAATAACTGTACTTTCGATAGCTCAGTCGGCTCAACCATCAGTTTTGAAGCCATGAGGTAGTGGGATCGATTCCCACAATGAGCGGAACAAATTTTTTTTTTTATTTTCTTTTTCATTCTCAATTTTTTTTTTTATTTTAGGGAAAATTCAACAAAACCAACTTTACCAAAAAGTAATGAATATAAAAATCTCTTTCGGTTGCAAAAGTTACGGTTTTAAAATTAAAAATGAAGAAATTTGTATTCGTTTAGAAGATTTGATTTTGACTAATAAATGCCAGTAAAAAGTTAGTTTTTACAGTAAAGTATATTGAATTGAATTTAGCTTGTGTGAGTGAAGTCACGCTAAGTTTCCAATGCCCTTGCCAGTTTTCCAGCAGAAATGCCTGACCAATAAGTAACTCCATACTGAATCTAATTTTTATATGATATTTATTTCCAAAGGTATTCGATATCAAAAATTTGTCTTGTATGGGCGGAGCCACACCCCCTTGTTCAATGACCGTCTCAGTTTTCTAGAAGAAGGATATCACCCAATAGTAATTCCATACTGATTTTCGTAGTGATACGACATTAAGTTCCAAAGTTATTTGATATCATAAATTTAAAGTGTATGGGCGGAGCCACACCCCCTTTTCCAAAGCTCATCCCAGTTTGCCAGTAGAAGGATTTCACTAAGTGGCAACTCCATACTGAATTTCATTATTATACGGCATTTAGTTCCAAAGCTATTCGAGTTCATAAATTTTAATTGTATGGGCGGTGTCACACTCCTTTGGCCTAACCTTGCTCAATTTTGCCAGTCAAAAGACACGACTAAATAGTACGTTGTAACCGAGTTTCATAAATTTGTGACTTATAGCTTGAGAGTTATACTGAAAATTTGTGCTGCTGAACAAGTGCCACGCCCTACGTCTAACGCCAATAAAATTTTACCAGTAGAACGGCAATTGAAAACTAAGGTCGAATACCGAATTCCGTTGCTGTGCGACCTATAATTCCAAAGGTATTCGATATAGAGGATTTGATTGGTATGGGAGGTGCCACGCTCCCCTGATCTGCTATTCGGGATGAACACTAATCCAACAAATAAAAGATCATTAAAATCGGCCAAGCCATTCTTGAGTCATAAATGGTGTAACAAACCCGACTTTGTTTTATATATCGCTACCTTAATATAGAAAGGGCCTTATTTTTTCACTTATTTTTTCAAAATGAATTTTTTAACAGATTTTTGCGAAAAAAATTTCTATAAAAAGAAAATTGTTGCAAAAATATTGCTACAGCATTGAATTGGTTAGTGTCTTAAATAAAAAATCAATTTCAAGAAAATTCGGACCCGCAAAATTATATTTTTTTTTTTAAGTTCTTTCGATCTCCTGTAAAGTAACAAAAAATGCGTTAAGGCCTTTCTATATTAAGGTAGCGATATATAGATTCGTTTTATTCCCACTAAAGCTGATATTTTAGAATTTTTTTTCTTTGTACGATGAATATTAAAGGCTGAAGGAATCCCCAAAGTGTGAAATATAACTTTGAAAAAATTTGTGAAAATGACCCCCATACAAACCGCGCTGTAAGACGTAATTCTATGTCAAAACCAGAGTAGAATTCGATCACTTGAAAAATAAGCTTATGTTATTTTAAATCCTTCTAAAAAAAAAAAACCCATGCAGCAAGTTACTTGCAGCTTTTTGTTGAGTTGCTTGCTACCTTAATTATTATAGGCTTATCGCGACCATCCAGCTTTTTTTTCTGCCAGGTCCTTTTGCACATTCATAGCTTCCAGGATTTCGTAAGAAGGAGACTGATTTTTCGAGAAATTTCACAAAAACCAATGGCTTCCGAATTTAAAACAATTATCTTTCGCCTTTCAATATCTGTTAATCTGATTGCACGTGACATTAAAAAATAAACATACACACACGATTCTTTATATGCCAAAACAGAAATAAGCTTTGAAACGTTTCAATTATTTTCAAAGAACTACCGAATTTAGAGAAATGCAAACGCAAAAAATGCTAATTTTTATAAAAGAGTAGAAAAAAATACCGTTATTATACAACTCATAAAATTTTTTCTTCTCCAATTCACTCAGAATTGAGAATTTTTAAAAAAAAAAAACTATCTCAAAATTACCGTTAGTAATATCAAAACTATTAACATTTGGAGTGGACTATACAATTGCAACAGAGTTTATACTACGCAGTACGCGAGGGAATATAAATACACACATAACAAGAATTTTTTTAATTTGATTACAAATGCAATCATATCCAATTATACTGGAGGAATGCTTTCCTCTACGTGTGCAATAAGTTTTTGCTTTTTAAAGGTTTTTAAACAGAATGTTAACCAGGGCCAAGATGTGGAGGTACCTGATGGAAAATGTGAGGCGGTGGTTTTCTCGAAAGGTGTTTAAGTTAGATTACCATTGCAATTTCTTAATATTATTTTGAAAGAATTTTTCAAGAAAAGTAAAGAAATTGAATCTAATTTAATTAATTTTAAAAATAGTCAAATAGTCGAATAGTCGACAGGGTGCACCTATTCATGTTACTTAAAATAATGCACGTTTCGTAAGTCTATCGCAAAACTGAAATAATCACACATGTCGATTTTTTAAACTATTTTTCGATCAGAATCACATTCGCAACAGTTTTTCAAATCCAAAATATTGTAATGTTTTGTTCAATATGCAATTCAAACAGCACTTTTTCTCAACTTTTCTGAACTATTTTGGTTTAGTGGAATTTATTTCCATCCTTTTCTTATTTTGTTTTATAAATAAAAAAAAAACTTATATATTTTTAAGATAAATATTAGCTTTAAATGAAATTATATATGATTAAATCCGAAAAACTATGGCATTGCTCATCATCGAAGAATTTTATCAAGCGACCCATATTCTTCAGTATTTTTAAAAGCTTTCTGATCATGGACACGCTCTTTAGGTACTCACTCAACGTCTTGCTTGAACAATTTTCTTCAGATCTTATCGGAGCGTCATACATTTTATTTAATTGCAGGTTAACTTAATGAAAAGTCGTTAAGGGGCAGGCAATGAAGATTTCTGATGGCTGTCTTTAATACGATGCTAAAAGTGTTCAAAAGAGGAGGCTCTTCAGTAATCTTTAGTGTTGGTTGGCTGTGTCGGTAACATAGCTGACAGTTAAAAAAGAGGCTAACGAAAATATGATTGAGGATAGAGAATTACTTTTAACTTAATATAAGATTCTGCGAAATACTACAGAGCTGATTAATTATACATTAAATTAAAATTCGGATTTTTGTTATTGATTGATTTGAGTATAAATTTTGTATAAATAAATGATCATTTACAGTACAATTTGATGTAGAATACTCTAAATGCGTATTAGGACTTAATGCAAACGTTGCATGAAATGTGAACATGTACCATGTAGTTAAAAATTAAAAAAAAATCTTTTATCCAAATTCAATTAACATAATAAACAAGTTTCAACTCTTGCAGAAAATTTGTTGTGATCGTAATATTTTAGTTTAAAAAAATGCTTTTGCTTACGAGTACAAATTTATGCTTACAATGTTGCTTAGTGGCAATTAATTTCAAAACCAGTTCGACAAAATGAAACTAATGATAAATCATATTTGAACATGAACCATTTAACAAAAAAGTTTCAACTAGACAGATACAAAAAAATATTTGTGCAATAGCAAAAACTAAAAATCTTTCATAAGTACGAAATAAACTTAGAAATAAGTGTTAACCAGATAAGTATCTGCTAACTTCTGGAATAGATCTATATCTTCACTTCATTGTTTTAGAAATTGACTTTAATTATCTTTCACGTTGTAATGAATTAATTCAATTCAAATTCTTCTGATAGATTAGTATTTCTAAAAATATATTATCTATTTTGCATTGTAGCTACTAGGGAAGTCAATCCCGGGATCCCGGACGATTTAAGTCTCTTTAAATCCCGGGATTGTCTTTCCAGGATATCGGGAATTCTAAATAAAAATGTCTATTATTAGAAATATTCATGTAAATGCAAACATTTCATTTTAAGTTGATATGAATCTAGAATTAGAAAAACCTTTTGTTGAGGCTGAAAAAGATTGTTAGGACGATGAGAGTAAATCACTGGAGCAAAGACTTTGCAAAGTTTCGAAAGAATTTCAACATCAGGAAAAAAGCTATGTATTTAAAATTTGTCAGATATTCTGACTTAGGAAATAATTTTGTTTTGTGGTGAAGGCAATCGCGATCGAAACTTACAAATTGCTTACGATTATCGTACAACTATTTCTACAACTAGCATAGAATCAGAACGGTGCTTCTGATCAGCGGGTTATATTTGTAATAATATCCGAACAAAACTCTCCAATAAAAAATAAAACGCGTTGATCAGCTTAATGATTACTTTAAAAATAACTAAAACAAAAAATTGAATTTTGAAAAGTCTTTTCCAACCTTAATTTGCCTTAAACACAAAAAATCATGAAGACGGTGTACAAAAAAGTGTTATATTTATAGAGGAATACCTAAAACTGTATCATTTAGGTAATTCAAAGATGAAAAACATAACTTTGATTTTAACCTGCGCTACTTACGTTTTGCAAGCTTGTACAAATAAAAAATTATTTTGCTCCTGTTCGGCACAAAGTCTTCTTTTTAATCCCTTAAGGTTTTTCAACCCTTAAGATGTTTTTTTCTTAAACCCTCTTAATATTCTTATCATTAAAGCCAAAAAAGATAAAAAAATATGTATTTGATTTTTGTCCGGTTCATCTTTTCTTATAAAATAGGCCGACAATTTTTTTTACTTTTCTTCGGCACAAAATCGAAAATCCTATTGACCTTTACGTCAAATATCTCTCTAAATTTATTTTTATCATGTTGGTTCATCTTTTTTTCATAGAAGCTATGCAAAATAAATACATATAATAATGACTTTCTGATGTGTCCAAAATATTGGGCAAATCCACTGAAAGGGTTAAATTAATACAATTTGCTGGTGATTAATATAATTTAAGTTTTGTGTGTTTATTAGTAATAAAGGTATTCACAATTTTGTGGTATGGTTGTGTTACGTTTTATTTTCTTGCCATAGTTGAAAACCACAATTATGAGCACCCTTTAAACGAGAACTTGTTGTTGGGAACTTCCCACTATAGCTTTTTGTTACTATGAAAATAAAATAACTATCCAATTTGATATATTTTTTTAATGTGTGGCATAAAAAAGTTTAACTTGCATTTTGAGCTTCTTCTATTTTTGCATTTAGCAAATAACTGGCAACTGATCAGTTGTTTATAGAACTTTAAAAACCACGTTCATTAAACATATCATTGGGCTACTTAAAATAACCACACTTTTAGCTTTTAGAGATTTCATGTAAAACAACAAAAAATATAAAAACCGCTCGTTAAAGTATGGTATCAATACCACGGGATTTTTTAACTACACAGAAAACAACGCAATTGTGAATGCCCTTAATGTGTTTTGTTTTGGTTTTGTTATGAATTAATTTACATTTTTTAGTTTCAAGTAATGCATAACAAAAAATTGTATTAAAAACGTTTTAAATTATTTACTTCTTAAAATTTTCAATCCCGAACTAATCCCTGGATCCCGAGATTGAGATTTTCAATCCCGATAATCCCGGGATCGAGAAAAGCTTCCGGGATTGGACTCCCTACTAGGTACTGATGTTATCAACGAAAGATTATAAAAAATTAAAATTTCAGTTTGTATAAACACATTTGTAAAAATACGACAAAAACCACTTTTGCACTATTTTTTGGAAGAAAAATAAAGTTTTCTGATCTTTTTTTTTAAAAAATTCAAAAATATATATCCTTAGCTAACGGTACTGCTGCCATAATTTCTTTCAAGTACTTTGGTTGAACTTTTAGACAAAAGCAAATTAAATTAAATATATTACAAAACAACGAAGATATTTGTAGCGGAAGTAAATACTTCGAATTTGGAAGCATTTTTTTTTTGTTAAGGTAACGATACTATAAATTCAAAAACTCATTGCAATAGGATGTTATATAGTTTTCAAGATATGAAAATGTTATTGGTGTCAAACAAACGAAAAATTTTTCAACTTAATTATTTAAAAAAAAAATTAAGTTATACATTAACATTGGCAAAAATCATGCATATTGTAGGGTATTCATTAAAGAAAAACGAAAGCAGAATTTTGTATATTGAATTTTTTGTATATAATTTTTTAATGTAAACTTGAAATGTAAACTTTTTAAGAGATGTGTTGAAAAATCTTATTAAAATGTTTCCCATACAACTAAAGATCGAAGGAGTAAAAATATACAACGGACCTTAAACTGTTGTAACATATTCAATTTTTGGTTTTTGTTACTCATTTAAACTCATTGTAAATTATTAACAAAACCAAACCTTGCTCAATCTAAGATACAACAAGTCTCATTTGCACCATCTTTCGTCATTACAACATAAATTCATACCACAGAATTTTCTAAATTTTGGGCATGTTCGAGAGAAAAGAGGTAAAATATTAAAATTATGGGTAAATTTAGAACTATCATAAGTTCTGACTTCCTGAACGCATTTCTTTTAATTTTATTTTTTGTATACTCTAAATCCAGAAGCTCAATTGGCTCAGTTTGCTAAGCTACAAATTTGTTTTGTTTTATCAACTTTGTATTTGCACATTTGTAAAAACAACAACACATACAAAAAATAACAAAAAAGCCGACGTTCACCGAGATGTTTGTGCCGTTACATGTGTTGCAAAGAAACACACATGGTTTGTTTTTGTTTCGCTGGTCACTTTTTTTATAGACATAGAATATCAGTGTAACCTTATTGAGGTTTTTATTGCATTAACATTTTTTATTTAGCTCTTTTTTTTGCAACGATGAGCAAAAGCAATAATGAGGACAATTTTGTGTGTTAAAAAAAAAACATTGGCTCACTAAATTTATTTTCCTGTTCATGACTGCTCTAAATCAATCAGTCTTCAAATTATGTTTTGATATTTTTCAAATTCGGCTTACACAAGAACAATTAATGTTTAAAATAGTATTATCAAAATTATACCAAAATATAACTCCCCACACAAAATGTATGGAAAATTGAATCGTATGACCGGTTTAGGATTTTCTGTCGGTTTTATAATATATTCGTTCAACATCTCTCCCTCTGTTGTTCAAGATAGATCTAAATAGATAGCTATAGTACAAATCCACTGAGTAATAGTGAAAAACTCTTAAGCTGCTCATCAACTTTGTAAAAGATTTATACTACAGTGCCCTCTGGTGTTCAAGATGGATCAAAATAAAAAAAGCCATAAAACACTCACCGTACCCAAAAAACTCCTATATACAAATTTTTATGTTCATCATATACGAAGTTTAGGAGTTTCTGGAAGTTTTGTAAAGGATTTGTACTATGGTGCACTCTGGGGCCGAATTACAGCATCCGTGAACGAGCAAAATTGTACAAGATTGATAGACACTTGCCTTGTCGTGCCCTTCGTAATTTTGCTCAATCACGGATGCTGTAATTCGGCCACTGGTGTTTTTTTCCATTTTCATGCCGTAAAAGTTTCCTTGTGCGGAGACAAAAAAAAAAAGGCAGCTCAAATCATATAATTCGTTCTCGAGTTATGAGTGGCCATACGTATGCCACTCCGTTCGTTATCTATATCTAATCTATATCTAGCTATATATATCTATACTTTTATATAAAATTGAAGTGAAAATTTAAAGTTACGACCTAACCCCAAAAGTATTGGGTTGATTTTAATGAAAAAAAATTTTAAAATATAAAATTTTGCTACAGATTTATTTAGGGGTATTATTTTCGAAATTTTAAAAATAAGTATATATAATTAAAATATTAATTTTTTCCAGAAATCATCCCAGTTGCTTCGCTACGGACAACACTGGCATGCTAGTATATATATATATATATTAGATAGCCTTTCCGGTACATACATTTTGCAAATTATTTTGGATCCTTCCTGCCAGGGCAGATTCTTAAACTGACATTAAATAAACACTGGTAGGCTGAAAAAACCAAGAAATTGCAAAAACTGAATGGTCTACTCGTAAAAATGTGATTTTTGAGGGTATTTTTTCAATAGTTTCAAATCGAATTTTTTAATACATTAAAGCTACTTCAAAATTAACGCCAGCATATTATTTTTTATAATATGCTGTCTCCAAACCATAAATTTAGTACTTTTTGTTATAATTTTTCAAATTCATTCGTTCCCCACGTTCAAAAGAATACAACTTTTGTAAAATTAAATGCTCTAGGATTGTTGGTAAAATAATGCTGTTTAATAAAAAAGTTCAAATCGGATCATATTTGCCCAAGAAATAATTTTTTCTTTAAGGATGTAGTGTGGTGTTTTAGTTTAAAAAAATCGATTTTTCTTAATGTAGTTCAAAATTACAATAGGTATACTGAGAGTACACTGTAAAATTTCAGACCGAAATTCAAAATATGAATGAAGTTGCGTTGCGCGCTGCTCGTTGTTAAAACTTTGTTGTTAAAACAATGTTCTTTGATCTTTAAGCATATTTAAAAAATTCTATTGATCCAGGTTTGTTTCTAACCATTGTTACTTTTTTAACTCGTATTTTTAACAAACAAAAACGATTTTTTATCGTTATGTCAAGCACTTAGAAATTTTTAGACACATTGTAAATTTTTAGAATACTTGTAAGTGATTCAAATGAAGCAGATCTGAAGGTATTTAAAAAATTACTGTCGTGGCAAGGAAATTGTGGAAAGCATCAAAGTCGTAAATGATACTACCAAAAGTGCAATAAATTTGATTAGAAAATTAAATTAAACAAAGTTGCCACCATAGAAACCATAGAGAACATAAAAAACTGGTTTCTTACAGAGCAACAAAAAAGGACTTAAACAAATAATAAATAAACAAATAAAAAACAAATTTGAAAAATCAGAATAATAAAAAATAGTATATCCGGCTTCACAGAAAAAATTATTTTCCGTTCATATATGATACGATTTTAACTTATTTTTGTTTTTTTTTAATAGATTTCATTAAATTATCAGCAATTTGGAACGTGGAGAACAAAAGAATTTGAAAAATGATGACAAAAATTACTACATTTATCGTTTGAGGGTTCTGTTGACTTCAATTTCATATTAATCCAAAATCTGCTTTTGAAAATTAACTCAGCAGCTAATTTCACATACCCTCCATTTCATTCAGTTTTTGCAATTTCTTAGTTTTTGTTCAGCCTACCTGTGTTTATTGAATGCCAGTTTAAGAATTAACACTGGCAGTGAGGATCTAGTTTCGTAAAAAAGGTCATCTAATACATTTATATAGATTAGCGGATCTGACAGTTTCACTAGAACTTAAATACTTTTTTAAATCAATCATCGAAATTCTCGCAAGGAGCACTACCTCAGCCGTTAATTTGCCTTTGAGTATCGCTACTGGAATGATACTATTCTTAAGTTTGCTGCACCACCAATCTTGTTCCATTGCACAGTTTCGGTTGATTAAGGTTCCTGAGCATGATGATAACAGATCCAACCTTCAATCGTTAATTATGTGGTAGTTATCCTGGGAAATTCGATGAATTGAGGAAATTCGAGGCATAGTACATGATCCAATAAGTCCCGAGACTAAGTAATAAAAATTTTTTTTTTGCGAAAAATTCTTATTCATCAACATAGGTTCCTTCAAGAGCAATACATTCATTCCACCGATTTTCTAACTTTTCAATACCGGTTTTGTAGAACGATTTGTGTATCGCCTCAAAATACGCTTCAGTTTCAGACAGCACCTCTTCATTGGAGCCAAATCTCTTGCCGGCAAGCATTTTTTGAGGTTAGCAAAGAACCAGTAGTCGCTGGGGGCCAAATCAGGCGAATGCGGTGAATGAGGAAGTAATTCGAAGTCCAGTTCGTGGATTTTCGCCATCGTTTTCATCGGTTTGTGACACGGTGCATTGTCTTGGTGAAAATGAATTTTTTTTTCTTCAAATGGGCCGATTTTTCGCGTTTCGTCCTTTAAACGCTCCAACAACGCTATATAATAATCGCTGTTGATTGTTTTTCCCTTTTCGAGATAGTCGATGAACATAATTCCATGCGCATCCTAAAATAAAGATGCCATAACCTTTCCAGCCGACTGTTGTTTTTTTGGTCGCTTTGGTCTGCTTTCATCGGTTGCTCTCCACTCAGCTAACGACCGTTTTGATTCCGGTGTGTAATGGTGGATCCATGTTTCATTCATTGACACATACCGACGCAAAAGTTCATGTTTATTCTTTGTAAACAGTGTCAAACAGCTCTCCGAATCATCGAAACGTTGTTGTTTTTGGTCCGGTGTGAAAAAACGCGGCACCAATTTCGAAAGCAGGTTTCTCATCGACAAATGTTCCTGTAATATTGTTCCCACACTGCCTTTCGATATCTTCAGAGCCTAGCTAGTTCCATTTTGTGTACTTTTTTTGTTTTGTGGAACAACTGCCTCATTTGGGCGTCCTGAAAGTTCAGCATCATTTGTGTGTGTACGACCAAGTTTAAACTCAGCATACCATTGGAAAATGGTTGCTTTTGACGGAGGAGAGTCCAAATGACACTTTCGAAGCCATTGCTCAGCTTAGACGATATTTTTTTCCCATCAAAAAACAGTGATAAATCAACACACGGAATTGCTTTGAATTCATTATTTTGAAAATATTAAAAGTAGCGTCACTTAAATCACTGCAACTTTTGAACTAACCGTTGCATTGTCATGAAATTTTGGCACGTATTGTTTGAAGGTTGGAACTATCGAAAGATTATATCGATATTTCGTTAGAGGTGCCACCTAGAAGTTAGTTTCGGGACTTATTAGACCATGTGTTAATTGATTGCTCCGTGAGGATTAGTCCAGCATCAATCAATTTGAGCGAATGTAATTGCCCAGAAATTTCATTTTTAATTACGAAATTCAAAGCATCGACATCCTTATTTTTCGCTGCCAAAATCATATGTGTGCTGAACCTATCGTGGTTAATATAATTGTGGGCAATGTTTGGGAACACATTAAAATCTTTTAAAAACTGCCAAAATCTTCTCAAGTGCTCGTCAATTTTGTATAAGATTTGTACTACAGCGACCACTGGATTTCACGATGGTGTTCACGATGGATTAAAATAAAAAACTATAAAACACTCACCGTATCTAAAATCTCCCATATTCAAACTTTTATGTCAATCGTATCAGCAGTTAAGCCGTTTTTGCCGTTTTGTAAAGAATTTGCACTATAGCGCTCTCTGGTGTTTTGGTGGAGACTAACACAACAAAAAAAAAAAAGAATCACATTTCGAACGAACCGTTCTCGAGATATGTGAGGTCATATGCCATTCTGTTTTATATATAAGATACCGAGCAAATTTTTTTTCCAAATCATCCTTGATTTGTATTTTTTTATGATTTACCACTTTACATGTTTACCACTTTACATTGCACTATAGAAAATTTTTTTCTGGCAAAAAGTCAAAAAGTCCAAATGATCTTTTAAAATTTGCTTGTTTAGTATACGATTGAGAATTCATTAAAACTCGGGAATGTGCACTTTGTTTTTGTCCAAATCCGATTACCATTGGGCTAATGAGCTTTGAAAGTAGCGTCACTCGATCAAACTAACAATATTTAAAACACTTGTTTTTTAAAGCTTAACTTTAAAGTGCCATAGACTATATAGTGAAATAAAATATTTATTTAAGCAAAAAAATATGGATTATAGTGTAAATGATAAGCACTATATTTTGGTACAATCAAAAGTTCAATAAATTTAAACAGTTTTTAGAAAATCGCGTTTTTGTGTTGAAGTCTTGAACAACATTTTTTTGTTTGTTTATATACACTTTTTTAAGCCTACAAGATTTTGTTTAAGTTCGGTCAACCTACAGTAAGCGTAAATATTAAAGTTATAAGATAGTTGAACTTTACTGTTAATATTACAATTCACTTTTTTGCGCTTTTTTATAAAAATAATGTTTTCTTAGGCAACCTCTTTCTACGTAAAAATTTTTGAACTTTTTGATGTTTGCAAAAAAAGCGGCGAATACAGTACCAATTCTGCAGTTTAAAGTTATCTGTTAACAAAAATCACTGTCATAAAAGTCCCAACAAATTTTACATGAAAAGGCCCAGCTTTTTTTCAAAAATTTAGCAAAAACATATAAGACCCGACTCTTTAAATAAGCATGCAGAATGACTCACAGGTAATTTCGGAGTATAGAAAGAGGAGAGAGAAGTTGCGCCTGAAATTATGTCTTAAATTGGACTTAAAAAATTATCTTTTTTGCAAAAATCTGAAAAAAAAGAGAAGGAAGCAACAGAAGTAACATATACTTATTAGTTCATTTAGTAGCAATTTCGGGACATAAGCGTTGTTTCAAAGAAAAAAATAATAAGTATTATTTTTTAATGAATCTTACTTAAATTTATAGAATATGATTTTTTTTTTTAAACAGTTTATTAGGCAAGGTGGCGGCCGTAGCTTAGTGGGTAGAGTGCGTGGCCCCTAAGCTAAAGAACCACGGTAGCCCGGGTTCAATTCCAGCTCAGACAGAAAGTTTTTTCAATTGAATTAATTTTTCTGTTCGGTCGCCACCTCTCTGCAGACAATGGCAAACCTCAGAGAGTAAAAATTGTCATGTAAAGCTTCTTGAGAACATAAGCCGTTTGGAGTCGGCATAAAACACGTAGGTCCGGTTCTCGATCATTTGTGATCAAACATTTAATATCACGCACAACACAATTGTTCAATAGAAGCTAGGCTAAAGTCCTTCCAAGGGCTGAAATGGCCAGCTTATTTTTTTTTTCTTAGGCAATTCAAAAAGTGTCATATTGTGTCGTATTGTGTCCTATTGTTCGATTATAACAGAACAATCGTCTATATTAACGACTGTTGTATTAACACTGTTGTTGATTCACAAGCAAAATTTAGGTAGCACAAATGTTTATTGAGAATGCTATCTGCCAGAAGTGTTTGTTTACTTTTTATTTATAATTTGCGTTGAAGTTTCTGCAATAAACGCCTGCAACATTGAAGCAAACCACGATATTTAGGTAAATTAAGTTTGAAAACAGGGAATTACATAAATATTTGTTAATTTATGTGGTAAAAATATGACATACAACTATTAAGAGATGCTCACATGTGTCGTATTTTGTAGAACTTGGATATACGAGACAAGACATAATGCAGGCATTGTGAATGTCTTAAATGCTACTGAACTGAAAAATTAAATTTAACATATAAAGATAAAAAATTATTTCGGTTCCTTTAAATTCCAGGGTGCTGCAACCGTAAAAACCAACTAATAGCAAGTTTCATAAAAATGTGATGACTTTGTTAAATTTGGTCACCATTTTGGATCCGCCATTTTTAATTTTCAGTTTTCGATACAAAATTCAAAATTAGCAATGCCGAAAACTCCCCTATACTATGTTTCAAGATGATACTATATTATTTCGACTTTTGGCCAGAAAATCTGAAAAATTTCCCATAGTGCATTGTTGCAAAGATCTACTTTTCCTTTCATCAGGAAATTTCACCATTAATGGAAGGTATCTTATATATATTACGCAAACGCAAATTTTTTCCGGCGTAAGGCTTTTTAAGTACAAGTCCAGTCTTAATAAATTTAGTATGGCTTGGTAGGTTTTATATATTTTAAGTTATAGCGACTTAAAGTTTGCATATAATTGTTGTTGCTATGTTGCTTTTTCTCTTCTTAATTTCAGCACAAGCCTAAAAATATGTGAGGTATTTAGCGCCACCTATTGGCTAATAGCTGTGAAACTGTTATACTGACAAATAATCTTTTATAGTTTCACAGTTAAAACTATGAATTGAGATATTCAATATCGAGATGATACTGGAATGATTTCTTACAGTTGAAAAATATTTCTTAACTGATAGTCGGAAAATTTTTTAATTTCTAAAAATTTACACAAAAATTTAATAATAAATCCGCGTATATTGCAAAAAGGCCTAACTTAATTCCATTTCAATTTGGCCAGTTGAAAATCTATTCAATAGCTTAAAATAAAATCTGGGTATTTTAGTGTTTTAATGCCACAAGGGCTTACTAGTTCCTTATTATTTTTCAGAAGTGAAAAGCAAGGAATCGGTCCATCAGGTGGGTCACCGTCTGTGTGACCACATTATGTTGCAGTTCATCAAATTATTGGTGCGCAACGTATTTATAACACTGAAAATGTTGCGTTCGACATTTTATGTAGATTACATACATAAAAATTGAATAAGATATGTACGGTAATGCAAAATTTTTGTTCAAGCATTTTTCGACTGGAAATTAAGAAATATTCTTAGTCCTGTTTATTTAAAATAAATTTGGGTATGAAATTTAATATGCTAACATTATATCGTCGTTGCGAGTGCAATAGCGCGTATATTGCAAAAAGGCCAAAATTAATTTCATTTCAATTTTGATCAGTTGAAAATCTACTCAATAGCTTAAAATAAAATCTAGGTATGTTTGATTTTGGCGTTTTAACTCCACACGGGCTTACTAGTATATATAATATGCGTACACATTTCAAAATACTATCCCATATCCAGATTTTGAGTGTACATCGTGAAACTATACTCTAACTTATATATTTACAATACAGAACTAGTATACTCATTAATAATTTATTCATTAATTTTATTTTTAGGAGAACTAACATCTTCTGGAGGATACATAGAAAAAGTGATGATTGAAGAAAATATTAATAATGGTAAGAATTTAAGTTTAAGCAACTCGTTGTATGTTGACACTTCTGAAAGAAGATCTTTTCCCTACAGACGTGTGTTAAAATAAAATAGTTGAAGTCTGCAGGATCAGAGTCCTGGTGGACGCAATATGGTTGGAAATAGTTATTGGTTATTGTCAAAAACCTCGAATGCATGAAGAATAAAATGCCTAATTAAACTGTTGTATTTTTTTAATTTCAATTTATTGAGTATACATTAGCAGTGTCCGACCGAAACCGGAATTTTGGCCGAAACCGATCATTCGGCCATTTTATAATATTCGGCCGAAACCGAAACTGAAACTGATTATTAATTTGAAAATTCAAGTTTTTACAAATATTTTTTTTTTATTAAAAGGAAAGTACTTTTTCATGCACGTAAGAAAAAAATGTAATATAAAGAAGTATTATTTGAATATTGAAGTTTTTAATAGTTGATTGAAGTTTACTATAATAATAATTGAGATAATTTTTTATTGTATTTTTTATTACAAAAGTATTGCATACTTTATATCTTCCGTACACACTGAAAATAGTATGCAATTAAAATGTACATTTTTTATAACTACAAAACAAAGTATTTTTTTTAAAGGTTTAGTATTGTAAAAATAGAAATATTTCGTTTTCTTTTCCTTTATTCCACACGCACAGAATTCGTTTGGAAGCTTAATTATCAATTTTTAGCTTCATTACCTATAAAACTGTAATATTAACTGCAATAGAGATGATAAAATTGAAAATGATAGTATCGAACGAGTAAAATTAACCAAAATGTTTTCGTTAACACGATAAATAAAATTATAGACGAATTCATAATTTTTGCTTTGTACAATGCGTTGTAAATATTTTTACTAAACCAAACATATATACTTGAATTAAATGACAGATGCAAGAAGTTTTTCTATTCTGCTAATATTCGGTTTCGGTTACTGCCAGTTTCGGTCCTTTTTGTCTGTTTCGGCTAGTTTCGGGCAAAACAGACAAAAGGACCTAAACTAGCCGACACAGACAAAAAGGACCGAAACTGGCCGTAACCGAAGCCGAATATTCGGTCGGAGTCTATTAAGTACAATAAGAACTATTTTCTTTTGCAGTTCAACAAATAAAATTTCAATGATTGTGGTTGGATACAACAACAAATTAATAATTCTTTAAAAATAAATTTAATTAAAACCTTTGAAAAAGGTTTTTGACACGAAATTTTTGGTTCTGCGGTGAAACCGACCATTTCGGATGTGGGGAGTCCACTGAGTACAACTGTGACTTTGGCTAGATTGGCGCAAAATTTCAAAAAATTGTTTCTTCAAAATGGCCGATTTTGAGCTATTCTAGGCTTATTTCTACAGATATTTATTAAGATTTTTCGCGAACGAGATATTGGTGAAATCGTTTCATGAAAATCAACATATTTTGGTTTTCCCATATTTTATGGGTGGTCAAGATCTATCAAATAAAATTTTAGGAAAAAATAAGGATGTCATCCTCTCCTGCAAGGACCAGAAAAACAGTAAAAATCACGGTCTGAAAATGCTTTGATTAGTAGGCGTGGCAGCTCCCATACAACTTAAACACATTTTGCTCTATATCTTAGAAATGAAAAATGCTAGAATGCTAGAATAACGAAATAAAAGGTAGACGTCAAATATACGATAACTAAACAATATCTTTAATTTAAGCGCAATCGGACAAGTGGGCTTGGCAGCTCCTATACGACTTAAACACATCTTGCACTATATCTTAGAAATTTAAAAAAAAATCTACAATAACAAAATCAAAGGAAGACGTTAAATATATGATTAATAAGCAATGTCCAAAATTAAGGCGCAATCGAACAAATGAGCGTGACTTATAACTTAAACACATTTCGCGCTGTATCTTAGAACAGAAAAAAGCTACAATAACGAAATCAAAAGTAAACGTCAAATATATGATTACTAAAAAGTGTTAGTATTATTTCTTACTTACCCTTACCCTTTTTCTACCCTACACTCGAAAAAACGAAGGTTTTTAGTTTTATTTTTTTTTTATTAAACGTTATAAAACTAATTTTTTTTTTTAAGTGAAAACTTCTTTAGGCGCGTTGAGCGATTTTGGTAGAGGGTAAATCTTTGGTTTGCGTCATCGTCTTTTTCCGAGTAACTCTCGTCATCAATACTGACAGCAAAGATAGCAAGATAGGAAACTTAGAAAACACAACCTCAAAAAATGTTTGCATGTATTTGTGCATTAAAAAAATCAACAATGATCGTCACTCTTGTTCTTATTCGGCCGCAAGCTCACAAAGAAATCACTTGGCAACTCCTGAAATTATAACATATAATCTGTTTGTTAGTATGTAAATACTTAAGTTAGGTTGCAATAAGATGTTTGCAACCAAAGCTTATTATTAATTCGCTTTATATTGGTCTATATATGCTTTTAAAGTTTGGCAATTTCTTCAGTTGTTGTATTTGTCAACATTTTTGAAAAATTTGCTTTTACTCAAACCCCCGCTATTCATGGTGAGATTTAAAAATGGAACGATCTTCTTCTTTTTCTGCTTTTTTCTGCTTTTTTCTGCTGGAATTTCGTTTGCAAACAAGAATAAATAATGTATGGATTGAGTGTTTTAACATTTTAATCTTTAAGTTGTGATAATGGAATATGTTGAACATTCAAATGATTACATGCATGCCCTTATTTTATTACATATCGTCAAACAAAGTTTGAAAATTTTCACACTTGCTGTATTTGTCAGTGGCTTTTTATTTTCACCACTGCAGCATTTTATTTTCAGAGTTGTCAACTATCATTGTTTTATTAATAAATTTTTTCATAAAGGGTGTGTGGTGTTTCATAAAGGAAACTTTTCAGTCGTGGTAGGATAGAAAATATCAGGTTGAATAAAATTTGTGTGTGTTGAAATTAATTTGTCTTATTTGCTGTGTCAAATGGACAATGAAATTTTGACAATTACATATTTTGATGTTTCACATTTCGGTCATGTTTTAGCGCAAATATTTTATTTAATTTGCATTTTATTCAATTTGTGACATATTTAATTCGAGTGCTTGTACTTGCAACTTATATCGTAAACTTGTAATATTATAAGCTTAAAAAACTTAAAAAAGAACAAAATAATAAAAAAATAACGTAAGTGCTTGAGTTTGTGTGTGCGTGTGTGTGGGCCAAAGATCTCCCGGTGCATCAGTAAGTACAGAAAAGTTAAGTTGGCTTTCTTTGCTGGCGAACGTCATCTAAGTGCCACCACCAGCAGCACAAGCAAGTGCAGTGCAAAACTTGCCAACGTGCTCCGAGAGTCGCCACGAGCAGCACCAGCAAGTGCAGCACAATTCAATTGACTGGTCAACTCTCCAATATTTCAGAAGCACCATTTCAGCATGTCACAAGCACAGAGGCAAATTTTCAGTGTAAAATATTTTCAGTGTAGAAATCAAATATATAAAATTTATTTTTTAATATGTGAAAATAATATAAAATTTGCAACATATAAGCCTGGTTTTCACTAAGCCAATTTCAATGACAACAATCACTGATGTCAGTAGGCATCTTGACCATATGACGTCAAATGCGTTTTCATTGAAACCCAAAAACTGACATAAAATCGAATGTCAAAGACTGACGTTGAATTTATGTGTCAATTGATTGCCTTACTGTTTTCACTTTCGATGTTATTTGTGAAATGCCATCGGTTTGTTCAGTTGTGCTTTTTTCATCAACAGCTGATGTTTTATACATATTTGAGATTGTTATAAATGTTTCTTTTTGGTGAAATTTATAAAATACTGTTAATTTTATTAGATTAATAGCAAAAGTGTACTTAAATATAGATTACCACTGTTGTTGGTTCAAAAGGCACCATAGGCACGTTCTATCGCAAGATATGTCTTCAAGATTCGCGCAAATGACAAATTCCTGGCAAAGCGACCGCAACAACGTGAATCCCGAAAATGCGTCCTGCAACAAATCCCTTGGAAGCAACACCGGCCACCGGCGATAATCCCTCTTTAAGTGCACTTTTCCTTTTAAACCAATTAAAATAACAATATTTAAAAAACTTTGCCAGCAGTGAAAAAAAAAATGAAAACAACATTTTTTTTTAGGCAACAACTGACACAAAATGCCAACATGTTGGCATTTCGATTTTTCTAGTCATACAACGATAATTTGATTGACTAGCAAAATTCTATCTGTTTTCACTTGTTTGTGATTATATATGACAATCAGTGGTCATATATGACAACAAATGTAAATGACAATAAGTTTCCATTAGATTCACAACATTTGTGATTGAAAACTGACCTAGTGAAAACCAGGCTATACATATTGTTCTAAAATTTTTAAGTCTAACCAGTTTCGTGTAATTTTCAAACATAAAAAACGTTACAAAATTCTTGGACGTACTGTAAAATCTAAAGCTGTGGCTCAAAAAAATTCAAATTTCGCATTCGTTCATTTCTCATGTTAATTTATCGTCCCGCAAAGTTTGAACCAAATCGGAGACATGACCCGCCAGTCGAGGCCGATCTGGCATGGAACTCCCCATATACAGTTCATATATATGAACAATTTAGCTCATTAAGGAAATTTAAAGAGAATTTATGTATATTTATATAATAACAATTAGGTAATAAACCTGCAAAATAAATTAATATTTTCAGTAGTAATTGGATAACTAAAGTCTGCTTATTCTAAGCATTCCATTTTTTAAACTATTTAGCATCAATTTCTTATATGAATTAAATATAATTTATATGCTCTAGATATTTCTTAATTTTAGCATATTCTATTTTTAATACACAACGCAATATAGATATGATGTACACACGCTCAAAAATCTTGGACTAAATTCTAATAAATCCTGTATTGTATATATGACGACACCGAAACTGTATTAAAATTTAATCAACGGTATATATTCCAATTGATTTTTAATTCTCTCATGAGACTTAATTTTAATACATGCTTGTATTAAAATATTTTTTACAAAAATAAAAAATTAACGGAACATGTGGGATTCGAACCCACTACGTTTAGGTTATAAGTTTTTGGCTCTACCAACTGCTCTATGAAGCCACATTAATTAAGATAAACATGCATAAGAACCGAACCAAGCCGAACGCTGTTTTTAAAGAGTAATCCAAACTGTATTAAATATTATTCCAGATTTTATTAAAAAATGTCTAGTATTTTGAAAAGTTTGAATTCTAATAGAAAGGGTATTAAAAAATGCATGATTCCAACGATTGGATTAAAAATTAGTCCAAGACTTTTGACCGTGCATGTTTATTGTGTTAGTGCTATGATATAAATAGATATAAATAAGCTTTAATATCTTATATTGATTCAATAATGAAAAAATTTAAATAAATTACTTTAATTATATGTATTTTTGATATGGTAATAATTTTGCTTAAAAGGAATAGTTTCAGTAATATATAAAAAATTTAATAAATTGCTGTAAGCTCTTCACAAAAATAATTCTAATTTCATATGCCGACTGAAGCAACACAATTAGAATTCACAACGTCTACAAAAAATTTCCAGCTAACTGCGCCAACAACAATTACCAAGGAAATCTATAAACAAGGACGCACAGAGAAAAACAAGATCAAAGCGGAACTTTTAGAACTTTTTGATTTTCATCCGGGCTGCAGTATGAGCTTTCCCACATCCTAAATGTCCGTCCGACATGTCAAATCCATCCTACATGAAGGATAGTCCGAAACCCCCTATTAGCATGAAAATTCCTTTACAGCAGTAAGGCAATCTGTGGCAGGACAACATCTTCCAGGGAATACTAATATTTTATATAGAGGTTTTCGCTTCGGTCGGCAGTCCCCTTACTGCTATACTTTTTAATTGCTAGTTAAGGTCCTAAACTATTTAAAAAAGTAAATTTTTTATAAAATCACCATAAAAATGCTGCAAATACTAGTTATAATAATCGTTTTGCGATTCAAAACATTCACTGATCAGAATTTGTATCTTCTTCTTCTGCGAATTCCTGTTGTCTGTTACTTGTAATTTCATGTGCAATAAAGAACTTTAAAATTTCTGGCGATATTTTGGGAATATTTTTTAAAGATGGTTGTCGAGAAGATTTAATTAAAGAGTCAGAAGTAATTAACAACATATTCATCAAATCTTTTTTTTTGTATTTATTCTTGAAGATTTTCGTGTATGTCACATTCGAAATCTTTTACAATCTTTATATCTGGCTTCATGAGCCTCTTCAGAAAAATGACCTATCGGAACAATACATTGTTTAATAACCTCCATCGCACGGCAAAGCATTTTGTGAAAACTGACGGGAATTTTGTGCAAAAGAGGGCGTACCTATAGTGCGACCACGTCTATTTTTAGTACAGTTTCGAACATATTACGGAATTTTAGTTTAACATAGTACGACAAAAACCGTTTGAAATATAACATTTTTCCTTCTTAAACCACCAAATTGTTTCCTTCTTAAACCACCTAAGGGTCGAAAGAAATCTATTTCATCTCAATCTGTCCAGTAGTTTCGGAGTCTATAGAAAATACACAGCCAATAATTGATTTTTATACATAAGCCATTTAAACCATTTTTCCTTTCAATGACCCAGTTAACAATGCAAAATGTTTTTGTAAAGACAAAATTCATTAGTTTACTTCTTAGTTACTATGATAAATTGCATAACAGACACTTGTCATGTAAAACAAATAATTTTAATCTGCGATTTCCATGGAGGTTACAATTTGGTACCACACAAAAGAGATAAAAATAATTATGATATAAACCCACCAGAAGTTTATTCTTTTTTATAATGAAAAAAAACCATCATATCCTTATGAATATCCTTATGAAAAATTTGAAGATATAGACAAAACTAGATTTTCCAAAATATTTAAAAAAAATTTTAGCTTCATTTTAATCATTTAAAAAATGAATTAAATATTTTTTGATGTACTAAGAAACTAATAAAAACATTGTAACGTTTACAACAAGTGTTCTACGGTTTCTGTGCAGCTTTTCGTTCAGGAGTTATGTCAATTTAAAGAAAGTGGTGAAATCGTGATGTTTTGAAGCACAAATAAATAAAAAGTATGATGGTAGGCTTCACGAAAAGCCGATTATTTTTAATTGTCAAAAAAAAGACATCATAATCTTATATAATCGCGATGTAGGCAAGCAAAAATGCTCATTTTTCCTTACAAATTTTGTGTAACTTTAGTTCCATAAGGACTTTCGGTGTGAAATTTTTATGTAAAGAAGATATGCCTAAATCCTAAATTTTGAGGCATTCGGTGCCCAAGTTACAGATTTATCTCCGTCTGACTAGGCCATTCGAAACACTGTGCGTCGTAGGCTGAAGAGCGGTTGTACACGTTTCCTATAATCGTCCCCTATGATTTAAAGCAGCCTTGTCCTTTCCGTAGCATATGCTAGACAGCTGTGGTATCAGCCTTTAACATTATTTTATTTTAAAAATTTTTATTTAAAAAAGCATTTAAAAGTTTATAAAAAACTCAGCAAAACGAACTCTCTTGTCAATTTTATTAGTTTTTAATACAATTTTTTTACAATACATCTATAAAATATAAACTCTTTTCAAATCTGACTGTTAATTTTTTCACAATAATCTCCTAAATATGTCAAAAACATGATTTTCGTTGCAATTTGTACTTGCTATGAAATAGTACAAAAAACTTTCAGCGTAGAACAGTTAATTTTAATCTAATTTTGTTTTCTTGTCAAAATTTTAACTGACAATAATAAATTAAATTTGAACACGTGTTGTGTCAATTTATTTCATTTTCAACTGTTTGAGAAATACATTTAAATAATTCAACAAAGGTTAGTTTTTGCATTATATAAAAAAAGTAGCACCATAAAATAAAAGCAATGAATCATCTTTTACGTGATGCACTTTTTTCGTAACACATGCACAAGATAAGAAATAAATGCCTCAAACGTTTGAATATTTTCAAACCAGTTTAAGATTTACATTAAAACTTTAGCAAAAAGGACAAGTTTGGAAATGTTCATTTTGAAACTAGTTCAAGTGTAGGGAAAAAGGAATGTTTTTGGGTACAATGGCATTAACACGTAAAAAGCGTCAGTTCGAACAATGTAAAAGGGTATTGCAGACTGGTAGTGGTCCTTTTCGGAACTTGTTTAGAACTATTTAAAAGTTGGTCCAATTTTCTGCAGGGTTTACATTTATTCCTCTTTTTTCAGCTCAAATATTGAGCAAAACTTGCTATTACAATTGTTCGTTACTGTATCGTTTAATCCTGAAAAAGTTAGTTTTCTTTTCGTGGCATAATAAAATCAATATTAAGCAAGAAGATTGACTTATCTTTAAAAAATAAAAACTCTGCATTTGTTGTAAAACGAATATCTGACAAATGCACCATCTGAGGTTGAAAACTAGAATTTTAACACCGATACACTGTATGACTTGCAATATTGTTCTGCCCACACACACACTGATGGTGACATCTATGAAATGCTAACATTAAAAATTAATAGTATATATTCTATATTTTTTCTTCTTTGTCCTCTGCGACATTCAACTTTTTCTTAACTATCTTTGCCTACCATTGTGCAGGAAAATTCAACGTAACGAAATCTTCAACTTGAAATAAATAAATTCTCTCGGTAAAGATTTTCTTTATCGCAGGCTTGCCATGTCAGTTGAGACGAATTTTAATTTCATTGTCTTAAACCGTTTCTGTTGTAAGCACTCGGTCTTTGGGAAAAGAACATCTGCTGGGTGTTTCTTCTGATTCTTTATAACTAAAATAAAAGTTACCTGCAAACAGGTTTTTTTTTTTTTGTGAAAAGTTCTTAATTTATTGTCTTCGTTTTAAACTAAATGCTGCTGTTAGGCCAACATCTTAACAAAATGTCCAAAATAATGATTCTTTTTGTGTTTTTCATCTTTTATATTGTATCATATTATGTTTACGAGAAAAACAATAATACATGGTACATTAACAGAAAAATGCCACAAAGTCTGGGTTTGATTTCGTTTTGTCTGTCTAGCTGGTTCTGTTATAAAAAAAAGTAGGGAGAAGTGTTAGGTTCTAAAAAATCAAATTATCTTGAACATTCATTTTGAATCCGTTGCATGAAACAAATTTTGGTTTTTTTTTTATAAATTCTTTAAAGTTTCTTTTGTTGCTCTTCTAGTGTATATTTATGCGAACACACGCTAGCACATTCCCATTAAGTTCTTTATTTTATTTAATTCAATGATTTGACTTATGTATGTTTCCAATGTATAATCCTAACTATTCAAAATATCCTTCAGTATGGTTTCATTAAAGATCTTACAAACAGTTTGTTCAATTCCTAGATTGCTTCGATCTATGAACCTTTTGATATCCGTTAAAATGTAGACTTGAGATTAATAACTTGTTACGAACAAAAAATGAGATGAATTTTTTTTCCAACCAACGCAACACATTCATTTCAATTTCTGTTTGCTGATAAAACTGTAATAATAGTTTGAAATAAGAAACATTTCTTCTTTTGTTTTATTTTGTTTTGGAGCGCAGCACTGCATTTATATGTACTATCTCTCTTTTCACCTAGTTCGAGGCTCAACTTGTTTTTTTGTTGCGCTATGGCGCATGTCACACTTAACGGCCACGGACAAACTTTTTTGTTGTTTTCGCGGGTAAAATAAAAAAAGTGGAAATTGAGAGGGTTTCTCCGTCATCCAAAAATTTCCAAGCAACCGACAAAATATGTTCACGGTCCGAAGCTGAAAACAATTTTGGACTACGGTTGCCTTTTCTTGGTGTTTTACGTTTAGTAGCAATAATACTCCACTGCGGTAGAAAATGTACTATTTTAATTCATCAGTAATGCGATGTTTGTTGTTTATCATTGAATTGTAATTTCAAATTGTGTGAAAGCGCATTACATACAATTGGTACTTATCTGCATATTTTTTGTAAGCATTAATTTGTTTTAGTTGAGTGCGGCATAATTTTATAATGGCCAACGCTTAAATATTTTTTCTTATGTTAATTATATGTATATTGTAAGGACCAAAACTTCGGCAAAGTTTTGCCCCTACATGTTCTATTTTAATATTATTTATTTATAGGTTCCTGCTGGGTCGTATGACGACCATACCCTGCAAAGGAAACTCCACGATAGGGCGTGAGGAGTGCGAGGGACAGGTCCCAAACAGGACATGCAAGGAGGGCTGAGCCATCCGCAGCTAGGTTAAGTTAGGTTAAGAAAAATAGATATAAGGCACATAGAAGTGCATTGGAATTTATTTATGTTAATAAATTTACTACGTTCATTTGAGTAAATTACCACGTTGATACTTACTTATTATTTCGGTGTAAACTCCACCTGCCAAGCATGAGACCTAAGAGTGTCTAAAGTAAGGGATAGATAGCCAGGGGCATCATCAATGTGTGCATAGGGCACCAGTTGTATGATGCATGCTACATTTCCTGTTGAGGTGATATCACCAACCAGCAGTTGATGCAATAATTTCACTTATTGCATCAGCCAATTTAAACTGCGTCATTAGTATAACGTTAGTTTGTCTTGCTAAATATTTTGTTCTTTCTTTACATGTGAACGGGAATGTCGCATGATGCCTGAAGACAGGTACCCAGTTGCAGGAAGGGTATACAGGCGCAAGAGAGCCAGTGGCATGGGCCACGTACGCTAAAGGGAGAAGAACATACGCAGGCACGAGAGGAACGTGGAATGGAACACCAGTCTCGCAAGAAGAGCTTCGGGACGTTTTAGTCATTCAGTCGAGTGCCGTCAACCAGACAAGACTGATTCAGTCGAGTGCCGTCAACTAGACAAGACTCGTTCAGTCGAGTGCCGTCGAAGACAACGAAGGAGAAGTCAAAGTGCCGTCGACCAAGAAGGTCTTTTTTGAACATTTTGAGGCCAAGTAAAGCGGCCAACATAAGATTAATAAATCGCGACAGAAGCAGCTATAATTACATCTCCGTAGTCGACAGCAGCAGCGAGTCGAGCCAACCGACACGGCCAACAGCGACGCCAACAAGCGAAGTCCTCAGTCAACGACGACTTCGACAGCGACAACGCAGCGCCGCCAACTGCGAATGCAGTAAGCCGTCAGGAATTCAGCCAATACCGGCAGCGAAAACCACCGGTCAGAAGCGGAAAGCCTATAGCAAAGGAGCAAGTACAGCAGACGCAATAGGAGCCGAGAAGTATCATTTATATTAATTATTTCATATAATACATTGTAAAAATAATTGAATTAACGTGGTTAAGTTAAATACCAAGCAAATATTCATACAAAAATATTTAAAGTAGCAGTAAGTTAATAAGCGGGCATTAAGCTAATTTAACGTAAAGAGTGGAACGGTGAGATACGAGAAGTAACCTAAAGCAACGAGGCGGAGTCATATTAGTAAAATCAATTGGGCCAGCGCGAACGCAGCTCCAACCTAAATTTCATTGAGCCAGCGCGAACGCAACTCCAACCTAAATTCCATTGGGCCAGCGCGAACGCAGCTCCACCATAGAGTCTACTGAGCCAGCGCGAACGCAGCTCCAACCTAAATTCCATTGGGCCAGTGCGAACGCAGCTCCACCATAGAGTCTACTGAGCCAGCGCGAACGCAGCTCCAACCTAAACTCAATTGAGCCAGCGCGAACGCAGCTCCTTCTTGAATCTACCGGGCCAGCGCGAACGCAGCTCCAACCTAAATCTACTGGGCCAGCGCGAACGCAGCTCCAACCTAAATCCAACCGATTCCGCGCTATTTCTTGCTCGTGACTACGCCAGCCAAGCGCGTTACAATTAGGACCAATAAGATTATTGTTGCTTTTGCGCAGTAGGACGCTCGTATATCACCTTCCTCAAAGCCCCAGAAATATATAACCACGTAGTTTGTAAAATAGAAATAAGAAAACCAGCATTGTTTAGCTATAAGACAGGTGAATTGTTCAATAAACTCATCATTGTTAATAATTTGAAACGTAGAGTTTTGATTTGGTGTCTGCAATCATTATATTTTATTTGCAATGAATCCTGGGTCCGGCGAGCCGACCCCAGCTGGAAAAACACTTCGTTACAATATGATATAATTAATATGCCTCCTAAACCTATTTATGCAGTAAAATTTTGCCGGTCTCAAATAGTTAAGGAGATAAAAATCTTGGTTTGTAGCGCAGCGACTCGGCTTGAGCAATGGTGCAAAGAAAACGGGTCGCGACTTTCTAGGCATTCAAGTCAATATAGTCGGGTTCAAAATTGAAACTCTTCTGTACCATTGAAGTTAACACTCGAATGAGACGTCCCTTCTCTGCCAAAGTCTCATTCATGACGTGTGACCCGCACCTCAACTTTGGAGTAACCATTTCCAGTAAGTTTGCGAGTGAGAAACTCGTTCAATTCAGCCTTTAACAAGCCATCGGCCACAAACTTGCTTTTTTGATATTGTGGGAATGATTTTAGTTTTGCAATGTCAATTTTTAATATTTTCACAGATTACACTGAACGTGGTAAAAAATACATTATAAAAGCAAAGAATTTGTTTAAAATATATTTAGGGTTTTCACAAGCTGTCGTATTGTTGTATGTCGTATTGCGTTTTCAATAAAAAAATACAACAACTGTGAACATACCCTAAGGGTTTATTTTGTTGCATGTCGTATGAATATAGCTGACTGAAGAAACAGACAGATGATTGGAGAAAATAAATTTTTTTAAATGCCAAAACAAAACGAAAATAATAAAATAATAGGTCTGTTCCCGTACCTGAAAACTTTCACTACTTTTTACTAATTTCCGTTCCTGTACACCAAAAGCTTGCAAAAGTGAGTGATAATCGGAGAGTAAAACATTTCCCTCCTTGAGAAAAGTTGCAAGTTTCTGCTACACAAATTTCGTTTAGTAAAACCTTGCAAGTTGTCATGTGCTGACAGAAATGTCAAAATTTGTGCTAAAACCACAAAAAAACAAAAGACAAAAGGCAAGGAGGTATCTCCTTTAAGTTTTCATCTTCATATTTATCAATAATGTCAAACATTTCCTCATCACTATCACTTTCAGATTCACTTGAAACAATAAAATCAATTAATGCAGCTAATTTTTCAGACATATTCGAAATCTTAAAAGAATTTTTGGTCAAATTTACAACATATGTTCTTGACGTTTGATTAAAAGTTGCAAATTTTTACTAAAAAGCGTTCCAGTACTTTTGCAACTTTTACTGCTCAGAATAATTTTTTTGCTTACTCTCTCAAATTTTGTAACTTGCAAGTTTTTGCTACAAAAGTACGGGGACAGACCTAATAAGAGCTTTAAGTGAAAAGCACAAACTTGATCTTGTTATGAATCAGAAAGCTACGTCAAAACTTTCAAGAAATTAAATTTCCTCTCCAAACATTTTTGCCTCGCAAAATAAAAAAAAGCTGTTATGGTAGTGATGATACTTATGATATGTACACGGTAATAACAAATTCGTAACAAGAAAGAACAGCACTGGTGAAATACGACAAATTGTATACATATCAAACGCTATTGTATTGTCGTAAATTAATTTTATATGGAAGGCAACAACAAATAATTTACAACTGTTGTGAAAAAATACGACAATACAACAATACGACAGCTTGTGAAAACCCTAATTTTATTATTAATATCAACAACTTGACACTCAAATTGTCAAAACAAAGTTCTATTTTTTGATGTGAAGAAATAAAAAGAGCGTAAGACCAAGTTTTAAGATTGCTAAACTTCGGATTTCGGGGTACTCAGTATCAGCTAGAACCAAGTTTCAAATTGAAGTTTTTATGCCTTAGATCTCTGTGAAGAAATGACTTAGTACTCGGGAGAGAACTAAAAATAGGGTTAGTACTCGGTCTAGCATTAAAACTCTGTGAAGAAATCGGCCGTTAGAGTTAACAATGTTGATAGTATGTAAGGAAATACGGCATAATTTTACTTTAGGGCCCATTCTATATGTAGATACATTTCCCCCGCATATATATTGGCCTATCTAATTAATTTTAACCCCAGAAGATCAGAACTCAACCCATCCATTTTAAATGAAAAGAAAACTACTTATAAATAACCTATAGAGGGTAGCCGTTTTATTGAATCGATTGCATAAAGGAACATTGCCTGCACGAAATGTAGCAAAAACGTAGAAAATTTTTCTTAAAACATTATCGAACAGAAAACTACACCGTTGACAAAACAATGAGAGAGAGAGAAAAAATGGCGAAAATTCCAATGTTAGACATGCAAGCAGATAATGTGTGACATGCCCCTATGCTAGCTGAGCAAAAAAGAGAGTAATAGCGAGCAATATGGAGTTCATTGAAACTCTCGCCACAGAAACTCGTAAAAAAAACGATTAAGCAATGCATGGCAGCTGGGATAATTTCTTAAATAACTTAACACTTTCAAAAATTTTTCTGGAATTTTCAAATTCGAAAGGATAATATCCCTAAAAAGGGCTGTATCACAAATATGATATTTTAAAACTTTTCTTATGAAAATCGGCTCAGTACTTTTGGAGTTTACCTAGAAAAAAATGTTCAATTCAATTTTATATAAAAGTATAGATACAATAGTATAGATATGAGTGGACAATTAGACTTTGTTTTGATGCCTGCGTTCGCAACCGTTTCCTGTATTAAAAGAAATTGGTATGGTAATGCTGACATAATTTAACGAGAAACTTTCCTTTAAGCCAGGATCCCATCGGCTTTAGGAAGACAGAACGATGTCTGTTATACATGTGGTTATTGGAGTGCTATTTTTCTGCGTATAAGACCTTGTTTGTCAAGACTTAACCGATATCAGGATTCATAAAGTATTGCTAACCTGGCCTTGTTTTTCTTAATTATTTTCTTATTTGTTAAAACTTGCAAATCTGTTAAAAATACTGAATTTCAATCAATATCTTATTTAATTTTTTCGGATTGCAATCAATATCTTATTTATAATTTTAAAATATAAATATATATACACACTTTAAATAATAATGCGGAGTGAATTGAAAAAACACCAATCAAATATTATTTTTTACACGACTTGTGTAGTAAAATTATCCATCAAATTGATAATACATACACGTTTGTTTTTTTATCAATTTGGATATTTTTTTATTTTCCCACTCAGAATCAGAGGACACTTGATTTTTATTTTCAGACTTTCGTCGTTTGTTTTCTTGCTAGTCATTTTTTTAAGTCGGTTTTTGTTCTTTTCGTTTTTTGAACGTGTTGCGTGCATAACAATGCAATAATTCTTTATTTATTACTCCAAATATGTAAATAAAATACATATTTGGATGTGTTCGGAAATGCATCACGATTTGCAGTACGTGTACAACTGGACTTTTTCAATCGCCCAAATTGCAGCGTGATTTTTTTTTAATGTTAATGATGAGTGACGTTTGATAGAAAAATTAAATTTGCGAATGTTCGACGTTTGCAGTGCTTAAAAATTCTACTTTTTCGAACATTTTGCTTGTGCTGCAAAAGCAGTTGGTGCATTTTGATGCATTACCGAACAGACCCTTTATCTTATTTGGGCAATAAAAAAATAATTTTTTAAATTGCCGCTTTTGTAAAGTTGCCGTATGCGGTAAAATATTTTGTCAAAAATGGGTATTTCTTAAAACACCAGTTAGAGCTTAAGAATGTAACATACATATCTATTGTTGATTTTTAATTAACACCATTCTGATAATATGAAAATGTTTAAACTGTGTTCACGTTTCACTTTATTTTTGAATCTCTATTTGGATTTACTTTATTTCACTTCAAATAAACACCGATTGGTGTTTTAGTTTCGCTCCGTTTTGGATATCAATATTATATCCATTTAGAGCGACACAAACGGCTACTATAAAATTAACACCGTTCGGATGGACCCTATATAACACCATTTCGGTGTTATAGTAACACCGTTTTTATTGTAGTGTATATATATATATATAAATATAAATATAAAAATAAATTTATAAAAAGCCTGTTGAGATTTAGCAACTTAATAAATAAATTAAAAAAAAGATAAGTAACCGGTACTGAAACTCATTAGTTTTTTATTTTAGGGGGTATTTGGAGTACTTAGGATACAACATTATTCCTTCATTTTGGGGGACCAAACATTTTGCAGCAACATCGCTTAAGGTCTGAAATGAAAATTTCACTTTAGTTGGGAGATTTTACCTTAAGATAATCAAGAGGCGTAGCTATAAGGTGGCCACGATTATTTTAAGTACACTATCCGAAGTACACTAGGCGACCGTAGCCTAGTGGGTAGAGTGTATGGCTCCTAAGCTAAAGAACTGCGGTAGCCCGGGTTCAATTCCAGCTCAGTTTTTTCACCTCTCTGCAGACAATGGGAAACCTCAGAGAGTAAAAATTGCCATGTAAAACTTCTTGAGAACATAAGCCGTTTGGAGTCGGCATAAAACACGTAGGTCCAGTTCTCGGTCATCTGTGATCAAACATTTAATAACACGCACAACACAATTGATCAATAGAAGCTAGGTCAAAGTCCTTCCAAAGGGCTGAAATGGCCAGTTTATTTATTATTTATTTTATCCGAAAGTAAGCATATGAACTAAATTACCAAATTTTAGTCTAATACGATCAAAACCGTCCGAAATATAGAATTTTTATTGATTTGTGGGCGGTAAAAGAGACAATTGCAATATGTTGTCCTAAACTACCTTGTACACACCTACACCTACTAGGACTTCCAATTTGATAATTAAGAATCCCGGGACTAGTCTTGGGGTTTGGAAAACAGATAAAAAGTACTTTTTTTAACAAAAAATTCATTTTTTATGATTTTTTTTGAGGTTTTTTGGCCAGTGCTTTTTTAAACTGCAGTCCATGCTATTGTTTTAAAACCGCGGAGTCGCAAAATTTGAATGTTTAATCATTGTTATGTTATTTATGTTTAATGTTTAATGTGCGTGAAAGTTAGAATTACTTGTGCTGAAGTTAAAATGTATTTATAAAACAGATATCTCATTTAAAAAAATCCCCTGAGGAAGTCGCCAAATAAGCGATGAAACGTTGGGAACAATATTGGATCATTTGTTTGATTGCAGTTTAAAAACACTGGCCAAAAGAACCTCCAAAAAAAATCATAAAAATTATATTTAATATATAAAGTTAGGATATTTTTTTATAAAAAGTTAATTTATTTTATTTTTTTATGTAAATAAAGGTCGAGAATGTATATATATATGTATTATATACATCTATAGTATATAATTCATTAAATTTATATTTTCTGACATAATAATACTAACAAAAAAAGGTAAATATTTTGAGATCACTGAAGTCTTTGAACTATTAGTTACTCTGATTGAGTTTGAAAATATGCTCGTAAAAATACTAAGGCATCTAAGGTGTCATGAAATGGCCCAGCCTTGACTGATTTTTGGTCGCAGAATTTTCAGCCGAAGAGAAACATCTCTCGGACTCAACACTAGTAGGCGGAATTGTTATCAAAAAATCATATGCTTTTTGAAGCAGATTACCGTAAGTGCCACCATTTAAATATATAGGGTGCGGTGGGGTGAAGCGTTTCACTTTTTTTTTTTGGAGGCTCATAGCACCCCCAAAAATTATAATTTTTGAATGGTTTTTTTTGTTTAAATCCCAAGAAAGGACATTTTTACTTAATTTCTATGCGCTCGGATTTGAAAATTTTCGATTTCAAATAAAAATTATGGGTAAAATTCGAAAATGTTCGTTTTTCGATTTTTGAAAAATGGTGGGGTGAATGGTTCTTTTCACCAAAAGAATCTTTCCGTTTTCATGCATAAATATCAACATAAATCGGTTTAATGGCCTCGGGCAGGCTCCTATGCCAGCAAGAAACTAAAATACTGAATAAAAGTCATCGAATCCAAATTTATTATTCATCGCTAATATCGAGGTCAGAGTCGCAGTTTCGACACATTTCAAGTGATATGCCCGGTCGCATTTGTTGCAATGAATTGAAAATGCCAAAAAACCAATAAAAACGCATTAAACACACACAAAAATACTAAATACGCATTAAAACGGATTTTGTGGAGTGAAATGTTTCATTTTGAAAACACGGTTGGTATCACACAACCACTCGATAGATATGATATTTCTGTGTCGATAACCAATAACAGCCTAAGTCTGATTTAAAAGTTACGAGAAAAATTACTTAAAAATTTTCAATCGCCATATAAGTTATATGAAACGGTCTTTCGTTTTTGTGTCATAACTTCGGCTAAGTCATAACTTCGGCATGCTAGAAACTCCAGATTTTATGTGTTTCTAGAGCTATATGCGTAAAATATAGCTTTACCAATAACTCAATCTCTCTTAAATCGACTTAAGCTGTTATTGCTTATCAACACAGATTTCATAAACACTTAATATTTTTTAAAGAACAACATTAAACCAACACGACTGATAAATTCACTCGATCAAAAAAATTTTGGAAAAAAATTGTTGCCACTGTTTTGGAAGAGCAACACAATGTTACAGCGGCACCCTAAACAAGTGCGCGTTGCGCTGCGTTCCCAAGCGCCACGCAATTTTATTTTACGCTTAACCTACACAAGTGCGCTGCGGAAAAAACTGCTGCTCTCGAATTAGCTCAGTCTGATGGTTTCAAAATCTTAAAGAAGCTTTTAGTATTGTATAAAAATCTATTAATATTGCAAATACTTCCATTTGCAATTGAGATTAATTAATTAATAGCAGTTGATTGCTCTTTGTTCTAATACTTTATTTTTATGCAGCCAACTTCACATCCGAACGCACTGTCAAAATTGGAAATTCGATTCATGTTGCGGTAGTCCGGTGCGTGTTTCGGTAGGCTTCATACAAAATGTATGTGCATGAGCCGATTTTGACAGTTAAACCACGCACGCGCACTTGTTTAGGGTGGACTGTTAGTCTGAACGCTTCGCAGTATCATGAAAAACAGTGCGACAGTGAAAGCAATACGTGACGGTATGACACTTGGTTATATGTAAACGCGCTGTCAAAATTTCACAGTTGAAACTCTTCACCCACCGAAACGCTTCACCCCACCACACTCTATCTGTCACTCTTCTGGGGGTTCCAATGCAAACAGAAAAAAAAAATAAAAAAATTAATATATTTTACTATTTTGTCTACTGTCTTGGAAACTTGGCTTTTTCATAGACACAAAGTTTGACAACTAATGCGTATTCTGCACTGTCTTAACCCTTTACTGCACAAGTTTGTCTTTTAAAAAAGAAAAAATATTTTTATATGTATTTCATTGCTCTGATTCCGAAAATGATAATTATTTTTACAAGTTATTTTTTATTCGAAAAATATTTATAAATTTCCTTACATATCATGATATGCTGTGCAGAGAAACAAAAAAAAAAATTGCAGTAAACCCATTTTAATATGAAATTAAATATGTTTTCAGCACTATTATTTTTACATAAAACTAAAGTACTTATACTCTATTTATGTTTAAAAATCATTAAAATTTCGAAAAATAATTTCTGTCTTTGTAAAAACAAATTGTAAGATCACATTTTGTACACTTAATGAAGGTCAGTCATTCACATCCAGGAAATTTACAGGATAGCCTTTGAGATATTAATTCGGGAAATGAACGACATCATCTAGACGGACGTTTTTCGATGGAACTGGAGCAGATTTTGGATGTTTTCTTTGAGTTCGATTTGTTTACTCAGGTTATTGGATGGCCTCTTACCTTTCATTACTTTAGTTTCGATATGAAAAAATGTTTCTGCAAAAGACACATTAAAGTCTGCTAAAGAAAGAAGCTTCTAATTTGTATTTCTTTGTGTTTCAACACGTCTAATTTTTGTAAATGATTAAGTTCTTTTTCATGCAAGCACATTTTTAATACTAAAATATTTATCTATACAAAAGCCATGAATTTGACCTTCTATTTTTGATTTGACATTCAATTATGTCCAAGAAATGATAAAAGATTCGGTGAAACCATTTTTTTGGATTTGAATTTAATCGTGTACCTTCCGAGCAACGAATCTGGCAGAGCGACGCCTCCCATGAACTTGTTGTAGTTTGTAATGATGGCTGGGCAATCAACATCTATCAAACCTTGCATTTTTTCTCGTGTTTGAGACTTAGAAATAGGCTGTTCTCTAATGAAGTTTGATGCAACAGTAATTTTTTTTGTGTTTTTCCACGCAACTATTGATATGTCAATATCATCGATATTACCAACCATTGAAGAGCCGCGAATCATTGATTTCCAATATTTATCTTCTGGTAGTTTACAATTCGGTATACGACTCTTTCTTAGAGTTCCTAGGCTTAAGATTCCTAAACATTTATAAAATTTATATGCATATATAACTTCAACTGAAGAAAATATTTGTTCTATTTTTTCTACATACCTATACTATACAGTTCGTACGTCAAAGGGATTGAGGTGTAGTAGTTGTCAAAATGTAATAAATGTGATGAGAAATATTTCGAATTAAGCGAATAACTACATTAGAACTTGCGCCTAAAGTTTTTTCGGAGTATAACCTAAAACGATCATCATTTTCCTGACCAGTGTAAAGCTCAAAATTAAACGTGTATCCTGAAACTCCACATAACATAAAAAACTTATAACTTATATGATAATATATCATATATGATAAGGAATTTTTTAAATACCTTGACGCACAAGATATCATATATGACACATAGAATTTTACTCAAGGATTTCTTTAATTAAATGTAAGTTTTTAAGTAACAACAATTTCTCATAACTTAATTATTATAAATTATATTTATTTTCATAAAAATATTGCAGATACCCGTTTTAAGTTTTAATCTAAGCGAAAAATTATACGTTTTACTAGCTCTTTCAAAGCTTGTGTACAATAGACTTGCTAATTTTTAACTATTATGTGAAATATTACGGGATTTGGCTTAGCTTACTGTAAACAATGTTAACTCAATTACGAATAACGTACAAAAGAGAAGAAATAAGTTGATTTTTTTTTCATTGCAAAGTAGTTAGATCAATAAGTCAATATATGATATACGGTGCAATAAAGGGTTAAAAGACTGTCTTGTGTAACCCCATATTTCATAGCTCGTGGACACAAAAACCTTTTGCATATTTGTGAAAAATAGAAATAGAAAATAGAAAGAGTAAATAGAATAGAAAATTGTTCGTTACGAGACTCGAATAGTTTTACTCTCAACAAATCGCTGCCTAAGAAGTTTCACTTCAAAAATGGCTTATGTTCTATATCAGCATTTCAAAACTGGCGTTACTTACTATTTTTACAAAGAAATATTACAAAAAAAGAATGAAAAAGTATAATTTTTAAAAAGATATTGTTATGTTTGCGTAGTAATTTAGTAGCAATACATTAAGTAAAAAAATGACAACAATCGATCCAAAGGATTTAAAGATATAAGCAAAAATACGTGCTGGCGTTACGTTACAAAAAACAGAAGTGATTTTTGACTTAGATTACAAATGTTGCAAAACTCTCTGAACTGGGCAAAACTTATTATATCAAACATTTTTTAGAAGGATTTAATATAATATAACGTCGCTGCGCCTGCAAAAAATGGTCATGTTTTTTTTCAGCAACTTTTCAGGAGAGCAAAAGAAACTGATTTTTTCAGTTTTTCTATTTCTATTACTGCGAGCACATAGCTCTTTTCATCACTTCTAAACCAAAAGAGATCTAAAAAAAACGGCGAATGCTGAAATATGGGCGATAGATAGTTTCAATAAAACATGCATTAAAGTACTATTACAGTGTGTAGCTATAAAAACACCTTTTTTATTAATTGTTTTTACCTAGTATTATTAATTTTAATGATTCAAATTTTTTTACATAACGAAGAATTATTCATGAGGAAATAAAATTATTTTTTTGGTCTTTGTAGTTGTTGTAAATTTTCTACAGGGTGTTGAAGATAGCGTGTTTAACAAATTGTTGCAATTGGATTCTCGTCTCCAGCATTTACAAAGCGTCTGGAAGTAAAAAAATCAAAGTGCATTCTTGAGTTAAGGGCGTTAAGGGAGTTAAGTTGTAGTTGAGCACTCAACCTACGCAAAAAAAAAATAAAAAATGGCGTGCGTTGAAAAAAACCCCCTTTTTTGCCGAAACTTTCAGCCATACAAAAAAAAAACTATAAAAGCTTTTTGGCTTTTTATAAGTCTAGTGCTTAACAGAGTCTATAAGGATCACAATGAATCAAGATTCATCGAAATCGATCAAGCAGAATTACAGATATCTTAGAAGCCAATTTTAAAAACCTTGTTTCGAGAAAAACGCGATTAAAGATTTAAAGGTTCTTGAATATTACGCGACATACGAATATAATATATGGTATAACTTTTTTTCTATTTGATTTTTTTTTTTCTAAAATTTTGTATACGTATTCTTAAAACCTTAAAGAACCATATTCTAACGAAAAAGAAAAATTTATTTTTAATTTTTTACACACTGTAATAGTACCTTAAAAATAAATTGACAAAAATCACATAACCATTTTTGTAGGCGCTGCAACACTAAGATTATTTTCCAAAGGATCACATTTTAAAATTTTCTCATTGTTTTTATTAGGTTTTTGATCTGGCGTGACGTTACTAACGCCGTAAATAGGTATTTTATAAGGGGGAGGGTTTACTCGAGCAAAAAAATATTTTTTTATTATTTTCATTTCCATAGGGATTTCTGAAGACCAAAGATCTTTCAAAATTTCTTTACCGATTTCAGTAAATCATGCGCTAAATAGAGTTAATGACATTTAATTTATTTTTTATTTATTAGGTAAAGCAACAAAAACGGATATTTTAAAAAGATAAACATATTTATACATAGTTGTAGATACGTATATAATTATTTCTTTAAATCGTTTTGAGCGCGAAGCCAATTTGTCGATGAAGGTTTTCTTGTTCACAGAAATGAATATTTGTGTGAACAAGAATGATAGCCTTCCTTATGAATATTTAATAACGCTAAACCAACCAGTAAGGCTTTCCGCTCCATTAGCATTTAGAAGCCAATTTTTCAAATACTTTAATGTGCAAAAGGAACGTTTACTGGGATCTGTACCACAGGGCAGAGTTACCATTATTTCCAGAATTTTGTAAAATCGCGGAATCATAAATTTCTGTCAGCTTTTTAGTTTTCTATTACTCAAATTGGGCTCCAAACTTTTCTATATCTATTTTTTGAAGATGCAAGTCCTTATAGCTGATTGGAAAATTTGAATATTTAATTTATGTATTTTTGAAGGACTTATGTTTTCAAAATGTGCAATTTTTTGAAAGTGCTTTGGAAATTCGAAATTTATTTGATTTGAAAAGCTTAATTCCACAAATCCGCTACATCGGATCTTTATAAATGAGGCTTATTTATTTCCATTTCAAGTTAAAAAAAGCATATCTGAGTTTTATTTAAAATATCTTTAAATGCTTCTTTATCGTTCTTCCGAAAATTTTAAAAAGTTTCGACTACAAGATTTATATATTTGCAATATTCTATTAGATCTTTATCAATTTTTTGCAATTGTATAGTCAGAGTTGACGTGTATGGAAATATTTTATGTATGAAATGAATTGCAGCCAAAAATTCAAGACTCGTAACTGTGCACATTTATTGGTTTGCTTGAGACGAAATGTCAGCGATAGAATTTGTGGAAAACGATATTCACATACAGCTCAAGAAATCGTGCAATTGACAAATGTGCCCATGAAATGCACTATGCACCTCGTAGTGATAATTGACTGATTGGGTTAAAAGAAATATTAATTTTAAGATAAATTTACTTTTAATTTAGTTTAACAGCTTTGCAAATTGGTAGTAGTTTCGGCGCAGTCGAAGTAAATATAGAAAAAAAAAGTGTCAAAAATAAAATGGAAAAATCCTTAAAGAAAATGAAAAAAATTTAATGTACCAAAAAATTCACAGTTAGTAATTTTAAGCAAAAAGATGGCGTTTTAATATATAAATATATATTAAATAAGTTATAGACAATAAGTGAAGGTGCCAAAAGTCGGCTTTTTACCGGTTTTTTTTTTTTCATTTTACTCTGGTTAATTTAATATTATTTATCTAAAGTTAATTTTAAGTCAAATTTATATACATTTTTGGTATACGGGTATTTTGACTTTCCAGGACGTAAACATGTGGTTTCTCATAAGACAAACCAATTTTGAAAGATATAAAAGACAAAAAAGGAGCCGAAATCATTTTATTAAGTTGTTTAATATAAAATTAACTTTAGATAAAATAAGATCCAATCTTGCAATAAACGCAACATGCCAACGGCTTTTAAATCACAACAAACTTTTCAGTCATGTTCTTTATATTTTATGTTCTTTAACAATTTTACCAAATTCTTATATGTTTCCTTCATATTGGCAGAATGTTTTCGAATGCCATCTATATCTATATTATTATATAAAATTTAGGTGAAATTTTAATGTTACTACTTTACTCCAAAAGTACAGGGCCGATTTTTATGAAAAATGTTTGAAAATATCATATTTGAGCTACAGTTTTATTTAGGGATATTTTTCTTTCGAAATTTTAATAATAAATTATTTAATTAAAGTGTTAATAAATCAACCCAGCTGCCACGTATTGCTTATTCGTTGACGCGTTTGTATTGCGAGAGTTTCAATAAACTGCATGTTGCTCTCTGTTCTTCTCCTTGCTCAGCTTATAAAGGACAAAAAAAAAAAATTTATGAGCCACGAGCAAGGCGAAATGTGAGATACATATAAATGCAGTGCTGAGTTTCAAAACACAACAAAACAAAAGAAAAAAAGAAAAGAAAAAGATTGAAAAAACGTCCGTGGCGTGCTAGTAAATATATAAAAATTAAACTTGAAATTAACTTTAGAAAAAAATAATATTAAATTAATTTAAATAAAATGAAAAAGAAAACCAGTAAGAAGTCGACTTTTGGCACCTTAACTTAATTGTCTATGAATTTGTTAGTCTTTCATGAATTCTCTTTATTAGAGCTCATTTTTTTCTTTTAACAGCCATTTTTTGCTTAAAATGACAAACTATGCATTTATGGTACCTTCTATTTTTTCTCATTTTTTTAAAGATTTTTCCATTTTATTTTTCACTGCAAATCTTTTCTTTCTATATTTCTTTGGATTACTCCGAAACTACTAAATCAATTTGCAAAGTTGACAAACTAAAAGAAAATGTATTTATCTTTCAATTGATATTTCTTTCAACCAAATCAGTCAATTACAATTCGAGATACCTTAAAATATATGGAACTGTATACAAAAAATCGGATCGAAAAACCTTTATTTTGATTTTCCTGTTCAGCAGGCAAAAATCTATCAGAAAAGTTAGTGGCATATCGATCACGAAAATGATGAAGCATAGTGTTATTGTAATTTCAAAGCCTTTTTTAAAATAATTTTGTTCAACAATACAACAACAATACAAAAAAAAAATTAAGTGAAACATTTATATTGTTATTATATAATTTTCAATTTATCTTCATGTTTTGGCAAACTTAAAAATTTTAAATATATGTGTGTTTTTATTCAATATTTAAAAAATATTCTGGATTGCTATGAGGGCAGGGGCTTGAACCCCCTTTCTTAACCCCCCTTATCTACGGCTTTGGACGTTACGTTACTTAAATTTCCAATGTAAATCAATTGGGCAATTACCCAGTAGCGGATGGAATATATTCCGAATATATGAAGCATCAATTACATTGTAATGACCACTACTTCCGACTATATTACTTTACTATGCATAAAAGGCCTTACATTTAACATTGAATGAGACAGGAGGTAAGTGATCGCCTCCCTTCAGCATTACCTAGAAGTTATGGAGTAACATACTACTTGTATTAAGTTATAAAAATCACTGCATTGCTTTTCCTTGTATGCTGCATTACAGGTAATGAGGTATGAGTTAATTACTTCTGCTATATGCAGACGCATTACTTTTTGAAAAAGGTAATGCTTCCTTACCTGGTAATTTATTCTGTATTAGTTCTATGGTAGCCACTGGCAAATCCGCTGCTGGGTAAGTAGTAAGGTCCCAGTAGCGGATGGAATATATTCCGAATATATGAAGTATCAATTACCTTGTAATGACCACTACTTCCGACTATATTACCTTACTATGCATAAAAGGCCTTACATTTAACATTGAATGAGACAGGAGGTAAGTGATCGCCTCCCTTCAGCATTACCTAGAAGTTATGGAGTAACATACTACTTGTATTAAGTTATAAAAATCACTGCATTACTTTTCCTTGTATGCTACATTACAGGTAATGAAGTATGAGTTAATTACTTCTGCTATATGCAGACGCATTACTTTTTAAAAAAAGTAATGCTTCCTTACCTGGTAATTTATTCTGTATTAGTTCTATGGTAGCCACTAGCAAATCCGCTGCTGGGGTAGTTAGGTAATTATGTAATTTAGTAATAAAACAACAAATTTAATACTATATATTTCTTTCCTTGCCTCAACCATTTCTTCCATTTTGATAAAATATTGAAAAATCGTGAAAACCAATTTTTTGGTCAACTACTGGCTTAAGTGAGAAACTTGGTAATAATTTCATTATAATTATTTTTTAAATATTTTGCAAATTTCCGCACATAAAAATATCAAAAATAATTTTTTTGCCAAGGTAATATTTAAATGATTTTGTTTCTACAAAATACCCCTTATAGTTTAACATAAATTGAACAATGCATACTTAAACAATAAGATTTTCCATTCAGTGCCGTTTTTGCGTCGTATTCACCGTATATCAGTTAAACCGTAAACGACGTATATAAACTGCCAAAATTTGTATGGTATACGGCAGAGATATCAGTATATGTGTCGCAATATCGATGTGTATATGAAGCCTTAGGCCTTTTTCCACATGGACCAATTGAAAAGTAGTTCAACAACAACGAAAGAGCTTAAAAAGTTGCAAACCACTTCAATTGATGAGCGAAAAGATGAGCGGTTTAAGATATAAAATTTGTGAAAACTTCTCTACAAGGAAAAATAATTTTATCTGTAAATAATTCTCCCTCAAGTCCAACACCGGCAACGCTTAAGTACTTCTGAACACAATTATCTTTTTATCTAATAGGATTTCATATATTTTTTTTATTTTGGGCTGTACTTCATTCTTTATTTTTGGCTTTATTCCACACACTTTAAATTTTGCACTGAAGTTTTAAATTTTCACTTTTAAAATCTAAACTTTTAAGTTTTATCCCCTAAACCATTCGAGACTGACATTTTATATTTGCACTTTTGGACTAAGGAAGCCCAAATCTAATATAAGGGACAAGTGGACATAAGTGGACAAGTAAAAAATGTTGATGCTTCTGATTTTAGTAATATTTGATTATGTTATCGGTCATTCGATGTGAAATCGGACGCTTTTCGAAACTCACATTTCTGTAAAACTTTGGTACTTTGCACGAGGATAGTACTTTAAAAAAGAAAAATATTTGCATATTTTTTTTACAATTTTCCTTTTTGTTTTTGCAGTTATACACAGTGAAAAATTATAAAGAAAAACAAAAATTATCATTTGGACATGTACTTAAACAACTATATCTTCTAAACCGTTAGTCCTACAAGAATTTAGGACATATTTTAAAGATCTTGAATTGCTCTTTATTGTGGTGTCATTTTTACAAACACTTTCAAGAAATATTTTTAATTTTTTGACCACTAAAAATTTCGTTCCCATTTTTCAAGGTCAGCTCCACTATTTTTTTGGCACTTTGAAAATATTATCGTATTTAGGCATTCGTTCTTAATGCATTCTCAAAATTTGATGTTGGAGAATCAATGTTAACTATTTTTAACGAAATTTTCAAAAACTGACTACACAATTTTTAAGTACAAAATACTTTAATTTTTAATTAAAAATGAAAGTTTTAGTATTTTTTTTACTAAACTAGGTACATATCGTCGCTGCGCTAACAAAAACAGTTACATGTTTTGCAGTAACTTTTCAGGAGAGCAAAAAACAAATTTTTTTGAAAGCATTTCTGGTTCTGCGAGCAATAACTGTTTTGATCACTTCTAAATCATAAGAGGTATAAAAAACTGCAAATGCAGAAATGTGGGTAATAGATAGTGTAAACAAAATATACTATAAAAAATTTACAAAAATCACATAACTGGTTTTTCTGGCGCAGCGACGATATGTAAAATCAGTCAAATTTATCAACTCGTTAAAATTTACCATTCCTCTGAAGACACTTTATTTTTGAAATTTGCAAAAAAATTTGTTGGTTATAATTCCATGATGTATACATACCTATATTAATACTAAATTATGTAAAATTGTTTTGACATTTTATGTATAACTTTTTTTTGTTCTTGTAACTTAAACAATAGTTGAAAAAGATGATGTGGATGTAATGCGCTTAAGTTATGATGTGATTTCTGAATGCTTAAAGCACGACACAGTAGCAGTTCATTTATTCCAGCGTGGCTTAATTAATTTCCTGCGGAAAAAATTTTGAGAAGTAAACAAAATATTTTACTTCTTAGATGGAGCAGGCACTCAATATAACAACAAAAAAAAGTATAGCAGTGAGAGGACTGCCATATAAATGGAAGACGTTGTCCTGCCACGGACCGCCTTACTGCTATATAAGAATTTTCATGCTAATAGGGGGTTTCGGACTATGCTACATGTAGGATGGATTTGACAGGTCAGACGGACATGTAGGATGAAAATCAAAAAGTTCTAAAAGTTACGCCATGATATTGTTCTTCTCTGTGCGTCCTTGTTTGTAGATTTCCTAGGTAATTGTTGTTGGCGCAGTTAGCTAGAAATTTTTTGTAGACGTTGTGAATTCTAATTGTGTAGCTTCAGTCGGCATATGAAATTAGAATTATTTTTGTTAAGAACTTATAACAATTTATTAAATTTTTTATATATTACTGAAGCTATTTCTACTAAGCAAAAGTGTTACCATATCAAAAATACATATAATTAAAGTAATTTATTTACATTATTTCATTATTGATTAATATAAAAAATTAAAGCTTATTTATATCAATTTATATCATAACACTAACACAATATACATGTTCACCATATCTATATTGCGTTGTATATTAAAAATAGAATATTTTAAAATTAAGAAATATCTATAGCTTATAAATTATATATAATCCATATAAGAAATTAAGCTAAACAGTTTTAAAAAATAGAATGCTTAGGATAAGCAGACCTTAGTTATTCAATTACTACTGAAAATATTAATTATTTTGCAGGTTTAATACGTAATGGTTATTATATAAATATACAAAAATATACATTTCCTCAATGAGCTAAATTGTTCATATATATGAACTATATATATATGTAAATATGTAAATATATATATATATATTAGGGCGGGTCAAATTTTGGCTCAGCGAAATTCGTAAAATACATGTAATTATCATGTAATTTCAAGGCTTTTTCTCCACTACAGCATATACAAATTCTGAAAAAAAGCTGTGCGGACTTTCGTAAATAGATTCATATACATACATTCATACATTCATATTTTATAATTGAGAACAAAATCTATTTACGAAAGTCCGCACAGCTTTTTTTCAGAATTTGTATATGCTGTAGTGGAGAAAAAGTCTTGAAATTACATGTATTTTACGAATTTCGCTGAGCCAGACCTCCAAAAAATTCGTCCATACAAATTGACCCGCCCTAATATATATATATATATATATATATATGTATTTCCGATACGGTAACACTTTTACTAAAAACAAATAGATTTACCAATATAATATATACTCTTTAATCCATATGTATAAACTGTTTTCTAAATTAGTTCGATGTCATATGCTGACTGTAGCTACAAATCAACATCCACAAAAAATTAAAGCTTACTGTACAACAATAACTACTTAGCAAATTTACAACAACAACGCAAAGAGAATTACAAGATCCCAGCGGTTGCGCAGCGTTAGAGGGGATGAACCGAATTGGCGGCGTAAAATATACAGTACTTTGCATGCTATATTTTCTGTTTGCCTGCTGTTTCGTTAATTTTTTTTAATTTTTTAACAGTTTTTTAAGTTTACAACATTACAAGTTTACGAAATATGTTGCAAGTACAAGCTCTCGAATTAAATATGTCGCAAATTGATAAAATGCAAATAAAATAAAATGTTTGCTCTAAAACACGACCGAAATGTCAAAATTTGTAATTGTCAAAATTTCATCGTCCATTTGACACAGCAAAAAAGACAAATTTATTTCAACACACACAAATTTTATTCAACTTGATATTTTCTATCCTACCACGACTGATTGACACACTGTTGTGGAGGCAAGTTCCGAAGTTAAAAACTCAATATTTTAACTGAATTCATTATTTATTAATTCAATAAATATTTAATACTAAAAATATAAGATTCATTTAAATCAGCGTGCAACGCCGTCAAAAGTTATACCAGTGAGAGAGATGACAAAAAAAAAAAGTGTGCAAGTAATATAAAAAAAGGTTAAGAGTAAGTAAGATAAATTGATGACAGATATGTTAAGAGTTGCCACATCTTTGAATTCCTACATTCTCCCGGACTTATTTTACTTCGGTGGCACCTGGAAACGGACAGTCTGCCTTCGGGGTCTATCTGAACGCCTTACTATGGGTGTACTTATTTGCGATTCAGCATTTCCTTCAGCTGCAGGCGGCGATAAACTCTTAATATCAGACCCCCGTCGAGTACGAATTACCTCTTTGGGACTGCCTGGCACCAACTCCCAATCTTCATTGATTCTAGTTGTCTCAATATCTGGCTGCGGTACCGATTTTCGGATCTGATTTTGATGTCGTCTTATAGGGCCACGATTAGTTGTAATGGTGTACATCATTCGACCCTTCACATGAAGGAAAATGTCAGCAAGGAACTGGCATTATGTAAATATCTAGTCACGTATCGCTCAACCCCTAATCCGCTCATGGGAAAGTCACCCGCTGAAATGCTACATGGTCGTCAACCTCGTACTCTGTTGTCAGCACTTCGCCGATAAGCAACATGTGTTGGCGGCACGTTTTAAATTCTATCGGACAACAATGAAGTCCGAGCAGTCATACAGCGACTGGGTAGCCGAGCTCCGCGGCGCCGCTAACGATTGTATGTTTAGATGTTCTAAGTTGGGCTGTGATGAGTCATATGTAGACAGCAAAATTCGGGATATGGTCGTAATACATACACCTCACGAGAAAGTACGTACTGCAGCTCTGCAGAAAACAAATCCAACATTGGAAGAGCTGATCAAGTTGAAGCAGATAAGTGCTCCACTTGTCGCTGGCTTTGTTGAAGCCTCGAAAATTTGGCACTGCTGCCACTTGCCTCTCGCTGCCGATCTTTCCATCTCTCATAGCCTTTTCTAAGAACTCCCTGTTCTCCTTGACTACGCTAGCTAAGAATGTTTGATTTGCTGATTGCAGCTGTTGCAACATTAGTTTTAATATATCGGCATCCATGTTGACAAAATGAGGTTATGTGTCACCTTTGTTAATCTCACCAATCCTCGTCGCCAGAAAATGTTGTGGAGGCAAGTTCCGAAGTTAAAAACTCAATATTTTAACTAAATTCATTATTTATTAATTCAATAAATATTTAATACTAAAAATATAAGATTAATTTAAATCAGCGTGCAACGCCGTCAAAAGTTATACCAGTGAGAGAGATGACAAAAAAAAAAAGTGTGCAAGTAATATAAAAAAAGGTTAAGAGTAAGTAAGATAAATTGATGACAGATATGTTAAGAGTTGCCACATCTTTGAATTCCTACACACACAGCCATAGTTGACAACTCTGAATATAAAATGCCGCAGTGGTGAAAATAAAAAGCCACTGACAAATACAACAAGTGTGAAAATTGTCAAACTTTGTTTGACGATATGTAATAAAATAAGAGCATGCATGTAATTATTTGAATGTTCAACATATGCCTTTATCACAACTTAAAGACTAAAATGTTAAAACACTCAATCCATAAATTATTTTTCTTGTTTGCAAACGAATTTCCAGCAGAAAAAAGAAGAAAAAGAAGAAGTTGGATCCATTTTTAAATCTCACCATGAATAGCAGCTGTTTGAGTAAAAGCAAATTTTTCAAAAATGTTGACAAATACAACAACTGAAGAAATTGCCAAACTTTAAAGGCATATATATATATAAATATAAATCAAATTAATAATAAGTTTTGGTTGCAAACATCTTATTGCAACCTAACTTAAGTATTTATATACTAACAAACAGATTATATGCATTATTATAAGGAGTTGCCAAGTGATTTCTTTGTGAGCTTGCGGGCGAATGACGAATTCCTTGGAAAAATACGATGATGCAAACAAATGATTTACCCTCTACCAAAATCGTTCAACGCAACTAAAGAAGTTTTCACTTCAAAAAATTTTATAATTCTATGCAAGCACAAAGTCGATTTGTATATGTCCGCAGAATGGCACTTTTTCGCAACATCGCACGGCAAAGAGCCATGTGATGGTTTGGCTGGAACAGTAAAAAAATTTGCGGCAATGGCTAGTCTGCAAACATTAATAATCCTACAAATTCGCCTGTAGTATTTTATAATTGTGTTTCAAACAACATGAAAAGTATTGAATCGGAATATTTTTCATCAAAGCAGTACAACTCAGAAAAACAATCTTTCAAAAAGCGATTCGAAAAAGCAAAAATAATACGCGGGACTTTAACCCCCCATTCCTTTATTCCACGGGGCTTTTTCAACTATTATTTAAGTTTACAAGAACAAAACAAATATTATAAATAAAATTTTAAAACAATTTTACATAATTTAGTATTAGCATAGGCATACATCACGGAATTACAACCAAGAAATTTTTTAGCAAATTTCAAAAATAGAGTCTCTTCAGAAGAAAGGTATATTTTAACGAGTTGATAAAATTTTTCAATTTGACTGATTTTACATATCGTCGCTGCGCCAGAACTGGCAATGGAGTTATATAGAATGTATAGTTTTAGTTAGTTTTAAATCCAAATATCCAAATATGGGTGATTTGGATTTTATATGGCATTTCCAGAACAGTTGAAAAGGGTGCTTCATGAAAAAACAACGTATATATTTGTTTGATGGTTGAATTTCAATCTTTTTTAAGAAACCAGTAGCACTACAGACATCACGACTCTTGTTAAATGTCACAACTTTTAAATACGGGGAACTACTATCACAATGCAATTAAATTCAAGGACTACAAAACTTCGGATTAGGATTAGTCGTATATGGGCATTTCCACAGAAATGTCTACCGTGACCAAAAAATTAAAATTTATTAAAAACTCTTTTTTTTATATTATCTATTGATATTATTATCTAAAGAAACATTTTAATTTAATTAGTTTAAGAAATTTCTATAAATAAATTCATTAACCATGATGATCAAATCGTCTGCACTGTTTCACAAATGTAGTTTCCTTTTTCGTAAATGTTTAGTAAATGTTTCGTAAACTTTTTTGTTTTAGTAAAAATGGAAGGTATTGGCTAAAGATAATAGAAAAACGGTTGAGGCAAGAATTGGACAATATATTAAATTTGTTTGTTAATTACTCAATTACATAATTACTTTACTACCTAATTACTTAATTACATAATTTAAATTTAAGAAAATTTTGTCGCGTGAGTTACGGCAAATATTTTTTGGAAACTCGATACATTTTTAATTAAGCAAAGTCCATATAGTTAAAAACAAAGACAAATTGTATGTAAAACACACTTCCTTTTTTTGCCGCGTGAGCTACGCCCATACATATGTACATAAGAAATTTTTTTACATAATAACATAAACGTCCGAGACAACGAAGCCTTAAGTCGTACGCATGTCGCGTGAGTTACGATGGAAATGCCGGTACCCTGACATTTGGGATTATGTCACTGTATAAGGAGTAAAATTTTTTACTTGGGGAAATGACACTGCTTGTAAAGTGTCATAACCCCAATTGGGATAATGTCACTTTGAGCCTAAAAATGAGAAAATTTGGATAGACATTTCGAAATATTTTGTTTTTAGCTAAAATTAATTTTTTGATTTTTTTTCATGGAAAACCATTAACCATTAAATTCAATGCATATACTTTTCAAGATAGAACACTTTTATTACATATGTAAGTCCGAACTTTTTTCAATAAACTGAACCAGTTTAGTTCTTTTCTTTAATTTGCACTTCCAGCCTAACATATCAAAAAATTAAAAAATTTTATAAAAAATCGGGCGATTTTTGGGATTTCTGATATTATATCGTATATATTAAATATATTCGTATATATATAATCTGAAATAGAATCCTTTTAATTTTTACGTACGTCAACTGATTACAAGCTTCTCTATCCTTTTCCACTTCTGAATTAAATATATTCCTTAGTCGACTGCTCTCTAAAGTTGGTTGTGCAACTTTCTTTTTTATGTTCGACATTACTTGAAACTTTTTTGCCAGCTTCTCTTGATTGTAGTCATGATCATGGGGCTTTTTTCTTATAATGCAAGCGTGAGTTACGGTGTCTATATCCACAGAAGCTTTGCATCCCTTTTGATAGCACTGATAACGTTTTTAACTGTTTATTTTAGTTTTCCATATTACTTTATATACTCTATTACTTTTATACTCCATACTATTTTTGCATGAATATGAATATGTAACACCTTCCATTGTATTCATTTAATATTTTACAAACACACTACTTCGTTGTTGCAAAGACTCAAAAATGTAAAAATTTACAACGGAATTTCATTAATGTAGTTTTTAAAAAATTGACACTGATATCAAATAACATACGCCTTGCTTGAAAAGCTATAAAAGTATATAGTAAAAAAAATTTGGTATTTTGACTTCTTTTTATTTGGGAATATGTCATCCCTTCCATGGTGACATAATCCCATTGCAAATATTGCAATGCTTTGAAAATGAAAACATTAATTACTTACATACATATACCACACGGTTCTACTGCTTCACTTTAATACAGCTTATGATTAAACAAAATTTTCCATCTTACAGTTTTAATACAAAACAAGAACATGAATATATTTTTGTAATAATTTAATAATCCTAAAACTTAATATCAACAAGTTGTAATATTTTGAAAGTTTCTCGTTTAAAAATTGCAAAGATGTTGGTCATAAAAGTGAAAATTTATTAAATTTATTCACAAAATAGAACTTGTTTAATTAGAAAAATTTTAAAATTCTTACAGCCAGTTGCATAAAACAAGTTAACTCTTAGTTAGACAGTTAACTCGTCAGTTAACTGAAATTTGAGTTGCATAAACAATTTAACAGCTGGTTAGGGTAACTGGTGGAAATTCATCAGTTAACTTTTTAACTAGCTGTTTGAAGCTGTCAAAATGTCAAACAATTTTCCTAAAATTTTATTGAAAATTATGTTTGTGTTCCTTTTTAGAAATTTAAACTTTTAGACACTTTAAACTTACAATATACATAATGGATTTATTAGGTAATATGCATCCTATTTATCCAATTACTACCAGAAGGGCTCGGATATTTCGCAAGCGAATTAATAATTATGACAAATGGAGCCATGAAGAGTTCTTCCATGTTTCAGAGTAAATAAAGAAACATTTTGCAATATTTTAAGTTTAGCGCAAACTAAAATATGCAATAAATCAAAAAGGTAAGACATATCCATATTGACAAAAGTTCCTTGATCTATGAAATATTGTGTTCAATGTTAGAAACCAAGGACAAAGTGCACGCGATAAGCTCCTTCTTACTCTACGATTCTTCGCTACAGGAAGCATGCTTATAACCATTGGAGACTTTGTTGGCGTTCTTAAGTCTACTGCATCACGAACAATAAAATTAGTTTTAGCAGCAATAGCTTCTCTGCGTCCCCAATTTATAAAATTTCCAATGTCTCGCATAGAACGTTTAAATGCTGAAAAGGATATGTATAAACTCGCTCGGTTCCCACGTGCAGTTGGAACTATAGACTGTACGCATGTTAAAAAAGAGAGCCTTGGTATTTATAAAAAAATATAAACTAAAATGATTTCATATTTTATATTTCAAAGGAGGAGAAAATACTGAAATATTTAGAAATCGAAAAGGATATTTTTCCATAAATGTTCAAACTGTTTCATCTCACAATTTAAAAACTTTGGATATTGTTGCACGATGGATATTCAACAGCTCCAGGTTAAAGAGAATATGCGAAAGCTCCGATTTCAAGCCTTTTTGTCTCTTAGGTGATAAAGGTTATGCTTTAAGAGAGTATATGATGACATCCCTAAGTAACCCAGGTAATAAGGGAGAAAAATTATATCAGGAAAGCCAAATAAGAACAAGAAACGCGGTTGAAAGACAATACGGAGTTATTAAACGTCGATTTCCAATTTTAGCCATAGGGATCAAAGTTAATATAAATACAGCAATGGCAATTATAGTTGCTTGTAATGTCCTGCACAACATTGCTATTGATGCTAAGGATCCAGTTCCTGAAGACGATCCGGAAATCGTGGCTGTGCTTCAACAACAAATTGTCTCAGAACCATTGCCTTTAACAACACAACAGCAGAATCAAGAAAATATGAGAAGCAATGAACGTTGCGCATCAATAAAGGGAAAATTAACCAGAGATAACTTAATTGAAAACTATTTCTCCAAACTTTAAAAACTTCTCAGAAAAATACTAAACAATAAAGAACTCTTCTAATGCGTTATTTTTTTTATATTTAATTATAAAATAATAAAAAAACTTTACAATATTAACATAAAATAAACAAAAACACTTCAAGTTTTTATAAAAAAAAAATACTTTAAAACATTGTTTTGTGACTTCTGTAAAAATTTACAACAAGAACTTTTCAGAATTAATTCCTTTTTCTTTCAGCTCCAAACTTCTTAAGTTGAATTTGAAGCTTACACAGCTCTATTTGGTTCTTAAGAAGCTCCAAATTTTTCTGTTTTATATCCTCATCAAGTAAAATGGATTTATTTTTTGATGCTTTCTTAATTTAAAGTTCTTTTGATGGTTTACTTTTAAGATGTCTTTCTGTGTAATAACTCCAACTTTCATCAGGCTTTTTCTTTGAGTTGACAGCGGTCTCATCGTTTTCATTTTCATTGTTGTTAGCTTCTTCTGCTATTTTTGCTGCTCCTGCTTGATCTTCAGAAAAAAGAATTGCACAGCTTTGAGACAGGGACACATCACAATCAAATGAACTTGTCAATCCCTCAACATTTTCGATGCACATAAGATCAAGAAGAGTTCCTTCTTGTGCACTAAATTCCGCTGTAGCTACAGCTGGTCCGCCTCCTGTTGCAATGTTATATGCCTTACTATTGCTTTTTTTCTTTCTTAATTCTTTTTTTAGGTTTGCATATTTTAGTTTTAAAGAACTCTCATCCCTGTAGTTGTTTGTAACCGATGAAAACTTTTCTGCAACACATTTCCACGCTTTTTCCTTTTCAGCATTGGAGACTGCGTTTGTTGCCTTGTTTTCAATAATGTCCTTTTTGTTTTTTATAATGTCCAACAGCAAATCTATTTCCGTCTGTGAATAGTTCACGTTACGTTTTCTTTTAGAGTCCATGAATCACACTGAAATAAAATTATATAAATAATATCTGTCTCAAAAAAAAATTGTAAAATAAATATTTTTACCTCAATTTTCAGCATTTATGTATATATAATTCTTTTATTTTCAGCGTGAGGCAGATTTCTTTACTTTTAGCGCTACTGAAATTATAAAGAAATGTCAGAATATTCGCCGAAAAATGCAAAGGCTACTACAAATATTTGAAATAAAAAGCAAGTGTAGCCAACTATTATAAAACTATCCCTCAGTTACTTAACTTTTCAACGCTCATTACATGTGCAACCAAAATGTTTTTTAACTGACCAGTTAAGTTAACTATTAGTTACTTTACCAAGACTTTTATGCAACTGGCTGTTAGGCACGCATCATAAATTACGTTCATAGCATAAAAATGTTTTGACAGAATCTTAAAAAAAAATTCGTATATCAGAAGATTCGATTTATGAAAGCCTTTATCATAATTCATTCTTAAGAAATTCTCTACGTATAATGAGTTATATATAACATATTGGCCATTGCTCATTTTTCGCAAACTTTGTGAAACATGCAAATAATAATTTGTTTTGTATTCATCTTCATTCTTCATATGACTTACTTTAAAGATACAGATCCTCTCTTAAACAATTTTTAGAAAATACTGTTTAAATGATTTCTTTATTGGTCGAAACAAATATTAATTATTTTTCAATAGAATTTCTATCTAATTGCGTTGACAATGACTGCTTAATAAGATGTTTATGATTAGTCTGTCTGCTGATGGTTCATCTCGCGTCATTATATGCGTCATTTGTTAAGTGGTTAGTAATCTTCTGTTTTCCGTGTATTCGAGAGGTGTGTTACCAAAAGATAATTACACTATTCGTCGCTGCTACCTGTTAAACGATAGTAGTGGCGGTCTCCAGCTGTGCGATCCGTGTTGCTAATTTCTTAGGTGATTGTGCACCTAGGCAAAGAGTACTACAACGCTTGATAATGAAAAGTGTGTTGTTGTTGCTGCTGCTTTTGCTGTCGCTATAGTTAAAACTTGTATCTACATTACTGCATGTGCGCCTCATTTTTATACAACGGTTTAAATTATCGGGACTCTTTATATATTTTCTAAACATTGTCTTTATTTCGCCAAAAATGCGCTATTTTAAATTTGAAAAATGGATAAATATAAAAATAAAACTTTAAGCTAAAATTGTGATTTCTTTATACTATTTGGCCCCCAAAGTAAATTAAAATAGCTTGAGCCGCCACACGGTTTTACGTCATGAAATTGGTTTGTATGCATTTTGTGTGTCTTTGAGTAATTACAGAAATGACAAAAAATGGCAGGAATGACAATTACAGGAATGACAAAATCCTGTCTGTATTTGGAGGTTTTAGGCATCAGAGAAAACTAAAAATTTTTTCGCACGTTTTTATCATATATTTGATAACAACTTTAATATGTTATACTCAGTTTCGTTTTGGTCTATCACTTACTGAATACAATGTTGGTTACAGAAATGACAACTCTTTGTGTGTTAAATATTAACAATACAACAAATAAGTTTAATATTACACTTGAGCTTCACACTCAAAACCACTGGTGAATTTTTTAAACTTAAATGATATTTGCCTCTTAGGTTTGCTCACTAAAAGGCACTTAGTTAAAAAACTGATAAAATCGAGAGAGAAAAAGATTGTAGATGAAACATACGTTAAAATAATTTTATTATTATTTTAAATGGCAGAAAACGCCTTCGGGTTTACGTTATATTTTGACCTTTTCAGCTAGAACATGTAGTAATAAAAATTGCGGAAGCTACACTCTCTGAATTCTTATAATTTTGATCGATGACAGGTTACAGGAATGTCATTTTAGGCCTATTTTGGGCATTTCCACCTGCAAAATTAATTTTTAAACAATGTTACTACATAAACTTCAAGAAAAAAAACTTTTTAAGAAAAATTTTAAAGTACCAAAAATTGTTTTTTTATCACTCAAAACTGTGAAGACATGTAAGTGGGCACTTTTGTCTCAATTGCTCATATAGAATGTTGTCTTCATTTACTGATTTCACTGCATTGAAAAAATTTAACTTGTTTCATTACTTTGAAATTATTTAGTTTTGTTCGAGTGACAATTTAGGAATATTTTCATAGAATATTTTAACCCTTTACAACTCCGTTTAAGAGCAATTTTTTAAACCTTTCTTCAGAAACGTGACCAAGTAGTGCGCAATTTAGTAAAAGATAAGAAAAATTATGGTTCGAAAAACAATCAGTGTGGACGCAAAAAAGTGCTCGGCAATTATGAAATTCGTCATGCTGGACGAACAAAAAGCTTGCGAGGAATAAAGACAGAATGCAACTGAGAAGCTTCTCACAGTTGCACTTTTACCACTTTTTAAAGAGTTCCGAGAACATAAAGTTTTATAAAATTAAGCCAGCCCCTCGACTAACCAGCAGACATAAAGAGAAGCGTAAATAATTTGTTCGTAGCAACATGGGACGTTATTGGAACCAGGTATTGTTTTCGTAAACAATTAAGCTTTTTGCACTATGATGATTTCTCGAAGCTTTCTTTTAAAATAATCTTTTCTGATAAAAATAAGTGTAACTTGAATGGACCAAATGGCTTCAATGGATACGACGTGTACCCCGATATTTTTCAAAAAGAAATTTCGGTGGCGGGCCATTGATGGTGTGGGGTATAGTTAGTGCCCTTGGAAAGCTAAATCTCCATTTTCAAAAACTCGGATAGACTAAGTAGAGTACATTGGTGTGCTAACTAACGAATTATTGCTCTTTTTGACCGAGAATGCAGACGAAGCACCTGAATTTCAACAAGACAATGCAGCTTGCCACGCATCGCGCGCCTTTTTCGTTTGTTTCGAAGCCATAACATTCCCATTTATTTATTTTTATTTTGAAATATTTATTTTTAGTTATAAATAATATGCAGTTAAAATTTTAAGGGGCCCCAAATACATTTTTTCGGGTTTTTTTAATATAATTTTGCAAACACCTGGCAAGGTTTTAGACCCTACTAAATAGTCTGGCTCGTTGATTTTCGTTAATAATCAGTTCTCCTACTATTGTTTCAATAAATCTTTAGTTCAGTTGAAAATCCATTCAATAGTTTAAAATAAGTGGCTAATACGAGCAACGACGAAACATTTTTGTTAAACACGCATTCTTCTTTTAATAAATAGATACAATGCATTTCCATTTTCATTTTTGTGCTATAAGTTTTTTTGGTTGAAAGCCTACAAATACATATGTAAGGCTCATTTAAAAGCTTAAAATTATTTATTTGTGTTACATGCTTCATTTTTAAAAAGGTTTTAAGAAATCCTTAAAAGAAGTTCTTAAAATTTTCTAAAAAAATACCGTCCAAAAAAAAGGTAATTTTAGACAATTTTTGATGCAGAATATGGTCGGAAGAATTAGGGATGGCCACTTTTTTAAGAAAAACCTCCTTTTCGGATAACCGGTTTTGTAAATTTCAGTTTTCCACCGAAACTAAAAACTGTAGAATAACAACAGTTTATAAGAAAACTTTTTTGCATCTATACCGATTGACTGTTTTATAGATGTTGGTGCAAGTTTGAAGTGCTACCTCCCATTTTCAATCTTTCTATGCAGAGGTTACACTCTGCCACACCATTCTCCACTTTTTTGTTTTATTTTTGAAGCGAAAACCTCTTTAAGCGCATTGAACGATTTTGGTAGAGGGTAAATCTTTGGTTTGCGTCATTGTCTTTTTCCGAGTAACTCTCGTCATCAATACAGACAGAAAAGATAACAAGATAGGAAACTTAGAAAACATAACCTCAAAAAATGTTTGCATGTATTTGTGCATAAAAAAAATCAACAATGATCGTCACTCTTGTTCTTAATCGGCCGCAAGCTCACAAAGAAATCACTTGGCAACTCCTGAAATTATAACATATAATCTGTTTGTTAGTATGTAAATACTTAAGTTATGTTGCAATAAGATGTTTGCAACCAAAGCTTATTATTAATTCGCTTTATATTGGTCTATATATGCTTTTAAAGTTTGGCAATTTCTTCAGTTGTTGTATTTGTCAACATTTTTGAAAAATTTGCTTTTACTCAAACCCCCGCTATTCATGGTGAGATTTAAAAATGGAACGATCTTCTTCTTTTTCTGCTGGAATTTCGTTTGCAAACAAGAATAAATAATGCATGGATTGAGTGTTTTAACATTTTAATTTTTAAGTTGTGATAATGTAATATGTTGAACATTCAAAAGATTACATGCATGCTCTTATTTTATTACATATCGTCAAACAAAGTTTGAAAATTTTCACACTTGCAGCATTTTATTTTCAGAGTTGTCAACTATCATTGTTTTATTAATAAATTTTTTCATAAAGGGTGTGTGGTGTTTCATAAAGGAAACTTTTCAGTCGTAAAATAGAAGGTAGGATAGAAAATATCAGGTTGAATAAAATTTGTGTGTGTTGAAATAAATTTGTCTTTTTTGCTGTGTCAAATGGACGATGAAATTTTGGCAATTACATATTTTGATGTTTCACATTTCGGTCGTGTTTTAGCGCAAATATTTTATTTAATTTGCATTTTATTCAATTTTCGACATATTTAATTCGAGTGCTTGTACTTGCAACTTTTTTCGTAAACTTGTAATATTGTAAACTTAAAAAACTTAAAAAATAACAAAATAATAAAAAAATAACGTAAGTGCTTGAGTTTGTGTGTGCGTGTGTGTGGCCCAACGATCTCCCGGTGCATCAGCAAGTACAGCAAAGTTAAGTTGGCTTTCTTTGCTGGCGAACGTCCTCTAAGTGCCACCACCAGCAACAAAAGCAAGTGCAGCGCAAATTTCCTGATTCTTTTGCTTGCCAACGTTATCCGAGAGTCGCCACGAGCAGCACCAGCAAGTGCAGCACAATTCAATTGACTGGTCAACTCTCCAATATCACAGAAGCATCATTTCAGCATGTCACAAGCGCAAAGGCAAATTTTCAGTGTAAAATATTTTCAGTGTAGAAATCAAATATATAAAATTTATTTTTTAATACTTAAAAACTTTATAAAATTTGCAATACATACATATTTTCTAAAATTTTTAAGTCCAACCAGTTTCGTGTAATTTTCAAACATAAAAAGCGTTACAAAATTCTTGGACGTACTGTAAAATCTAAAGCTGTGGCTCAAAAAAATTCAAATTTTGCATTCGTTCATTTCTCGTGTTAATTTATCGTCCCGCAAAGTTTGAACCAAATCGGAAACATGTCCCACCAGTCGAGGCCGATCTGGGATGGAACTCCCCATATACAGTTCATATATATGAACAATTTAGCTCATTGAGGAAATTTAAAGAGTATTTATGTATATTTATATAATAACAATTAGGTAATAAACCTGCAAAATAAATTAATATTTTCAGTAGTAATTGGATAACTAAAGTCTGCTTATTCTAAGCATTCCATTTTTTAAACTATTTAGCATCAATTTCTTATATGATTTAAATATAATCTATATGCTATAGATATTTCTTAATTTTAGAATATTCTATTTTTAATACACAACGCAATATAGATATGGTGTACATGTATATTGTGTTAGTGCTATGATATAAATAGATATAAATAAGCTTTAATTTTTTATATTAATTCAATAATGAAAAAATTTAAATAAATTACTTTAATTATATGTATTTTTGATATTGTAATAATTTTGCTTAAAAGAAATAGTTTCAGTAATATATAAAAAATTTAATAAATTGCTGTAAGCTCTTAACAAAAATAATTCTAATTTCATATGCCGTCTGTAGCTACACAATTAGAATTCACAACGTCTACAAAAAATTTCTAGCTAACTGCGCCAACAACAATTACCAAGGAAATCTACAAACAAGGACGCACAGAGAAGAACAAGATCATAGCGGAACTTTTTGATTTTCATCCTACATGTAGGACGGGCTGCAGTATGAGCTTTCCCACATCCTAAATGTCCGTCCGACATGTCAAATCCAGCCTACATGTAGGATAGTCCGAAACCCCCTATTAGCATGAAAATTCTTATATAGCAGTAAGGTAATCCGTGGCAGGACAACGTCTTCCAGGGAATACTAATATTTTATTATAGGTTTTCGCTTCGGTCGGCAGTCCCCTCACTGCTATACTTTTTTCATTTACGTTTGAAGTTTTTTATTTTGTTCTTTTTTTTTGCAAAGTGGTAATGTTCATTCAGCATCGTCGGCTTTTTGTAAGGGTTGCTGTTTGATAAATTCTCGTTGTCTGTTTTTGACATTTTCCAACGGTGTAACGGTATTTTCCCTTCTAAAAAAACACCAAAAAAAAGGGATTTAAAAAAAGAAATAAAAAAATACCGATCACTCTTAAACACCGACCGTCTTTGGCCATTCCTAGGAAGAATGCATTCTGAACGATTGAATTGTCAGTGTGCTCTGCCCAATCTACAAGAAAGACGATCACACTATCTGTGCCTATTACCGTGGGATAAGCCTTCTTAATATCGCATATAAGATCCTGTCGAGCGTTTTATGTGAAAGATTGAAGCCCGTTGTAAACAAACTGATTGGACCTTATCAGTGTGGCTTCAGACCTGGAAAGTCCACCATCGACCAGATTTTCACGCTACGACAAATATTGGAGAAGACAGGTCAGACGAAATGCTTGGTGTCAACAAGCAAACAGTCCCAGCGTCTTGGAACCCACGTTTCAGTTGACAATACCTCCTTCGAGGTTGTGGAGGACTTCGTCTATCTGGGATCCAGCATAAACTCAACCAACTACATCAGCATTAAGATCAAACGAAGAATAACTCTTGCCAACAGGTGTTACTTTGGGCTCATTAGGCAATTGAGAAGCAGAGCCCTCTCTCGACGAATGAAAATCACGCTCTATAAATCGCTCATCATGCCCATCCTACTTTATGCATCACAAAGCTGGAGGCTGAGCAGTTCAGATGAAAAGACTTTAGGAGCCTTCGAGAGAAAGATTCTGCGAAAGATCTACGGACCAATCTGCTTTAATGGCGAGTACCGATTATGGTGGAATGATGAACTATGTACACTAGTCAGAAAAAGTCTGCGTACAAAGAAAAATTTTTCTTTACATAAACACAATTTCATTATTTTACTTACAAACATATTTATTTTTATAGTCATTTTCTTATATAAATAGTAATTAACATTTTATGAATAGTTTGCAAACTATCAATCTGGCAACTCCTTTATTATCGATAATTATCTGTCAAAAGTCGCTTCCATAGGACAGAAAAAGTTTGCGTACAGATTTGAAAACGGGGATTCCCAAAGCTTGACGTCAATGCTTTCGCTCTACAAAGTGTGTTAATAAATCGTTTTGATTTTATTGTAACGTTTTGATAATTTTTAGTTCTTTTAAAAAAAAGTTTGCGAAAGTTTTAAACAATGAGTTCAAAAAGAAAAGAAATAAGCACAGGTGAGAGATAAAATCATTGTGAAATTGTGGAAAGAGGGGAAAACATACCGCGATATTGGACAAACAGTGGGAAGAACACATTCATCAATTCAAAGAGTTGTTAAAAGTTTTCAATCGACTGGTGGATTCGCACCAAAGCCGCGTACTGGGCGCCCCTCTAAGTTGACAATTCGGGAAAAACGTCACATTATTCAAAGCGTACGCCAAAATCCAAAAATAACAGCATCGAAAATTGCGGAGGACATTAAGGAAAGATTCCAAAAAACCATATGCAGCGATACCGTGTGCAAGATTTTAAAAAAGAATGGTTATCGTAGCCGTGTTGCGCGTAAGAAGCCGTTTATTTCCGTTGTTAATCGTCAAAAACGGATCGCATTTGCCAATGAGCATTTAAACAAGCCACCAGAGTTCTGGAAACAGGTGATTTTTTCGGACGAGAGCAAATTCTGCATTTTCGGCATCAAGGGACGTAAGCTAGTCTGGAGAAAATCATGTACTGCTCTCAACAAGGAGATCCTAGCGGCCACAGTTAAGCATGGTGGCGGCGGAATAATGGTTTGGGGGTGCATGGCTGAAAATGGTGTAGGCCAATTGCAATTCATAGAGTCAACTATGGATAAGTGGATGTATTTGGACATTCTAAAGACAAATTTAAAGCAGAGCGCCGAGAAACTGGGTTTGGCAAATGTTTTTTACTTCCAGCAGGACAACGACCCAAAGCACACTGCTGAAATTGTTAAACTTTGGTTGCTCTATAATGCTCCAAAGCAGTTAAAAACTCCACCCCAGTCCCCAGACCTCAATCCAATTGAGCATCTGTGGGACCTATTAGACCGTAAAATTCGCCAGCACAACATCACCTCCAAGAATATGCTAAAGGAAGTTCTGCAACAGGAGTGGAACAACATCACCAGAGATGAAACAGCTAAGCTTGTGCAATCCATGCCGAAACGATTGCAGGAGGTTCTTAAGCGTAAAGGATACCCAACACGTTATTAAACTGTTTAATTATATTCTTTTATGAATTTTTTAAAAAAAATTTTTGTTTTGTACGCAGACTTTTTCTGATATGAATTCAACTTAAAACTTTGTTTTTGTTTAAGAAATTTGTTTTGGTTAACTATTGTATTCTAAATTATTAACTTAATTAAACACTGAAGTACAATAAATAAAGTAAAAAGATATTTTTGTTCCTACATTTTTCTTTTGGTGCCTTTTTAGGTTAAATTTGATTACTTAAATCTCTGTACGCAAACTTTTTCTGACTAGTGTATATGAGCTGTACGCTGACTTCGACATAGTCAAGTGCATTAAAATCGAGCGGCTTCTCTGGCTTCCAGGACAACCTGACGAAGCTTGGAATTTCCAACTGGCGCCAGCAAGCGAGAGACAGAAATGGCTGGCGCAAATTCTTAGATGATGCCAAGACCGACATGCGGTTGTAGCGCCAACTAAGAAAGTAAGTAAGTCATTAAGTAATTAGGTAGTAAAGAAAGTATGTAATTTAGTAGTTAACAAACAAATTTAATGTATTGTCCTTTTCTTGCCTTAACCATTTTTCTATTATCTTTAGCCAATGCCTTCCAGTTTTACTAAAACTAAACATTTACTAAACATTTACGAAAAAGGAAAATACATTTGTTAAACAGTGCAGACGATTTGATCATCATGGTTAATGAATTTATATAGAAATTTCGCAAATTAAAATGTTTCTCTTTGATAATATCATAAAATAAAAGTATTTAATAAGTTTTAACTTTTTGGTCACGGTTGGCTTTTTTCTGGAAATGCCCATATACAAATTTTAAGGCTTTTGGCAGTTTTGTAAAGGATTTGCACTAAAGCGCCTTCTGGTGTCTTTCCAATTCTATTGTCGTAAACATTTTCCTTTGGCGGAGACGAACATAACAAAAAAACAACAAAAAGCTCCAATCGGACAACGTTTAATAGTTATGAGCGGTCATTCGTATGCCACTCTTTTTTATATATAAGAAGATGTATGAATGTATGGACAAAAGAGAGAAGACATGAAAATTAAGGATTATTTTTATTAGGTAAATAAAAAAAAAACGAAACTAATATCTCGTACATTAATGACCTTCTTCGCCAAACATGGTAAAAATATGGAATTTTTGCATCAGAGCTATGATATGAACCAAAACGGACCTAAAATACGGTTTTTGGTAATAATTCAACTCTGCCGCCACCTAGCGGAACAATTTTTTGCAAACATAGTTCTCTTACCCTTGCTAATATATCTTTTGAATATGAACCAAATCAGACCATAAATACGATTTTTGATAATAATTCGACTCCAGCGCCATTTAGCGGGTATTTTTTATATACAAACATTATTATTTACATTATACGTTATATATTATTTATTATATACATTATGCACATTATACACATTACTATGTAATTTATTTTCTAAAATAGCCACAAACATTGTTGTTTTAAGGTTAAAAATTGTTTGTATGTACATTACATCTTTATCCAAGCATAGAACTGTAAAAATGAGAAAATGCGATATAAATCCACCTCATCCATATACTCATGTCACCTGCATGCCACAACAATGAATGTGCTTTTTCTACTTTTTAGGAAAACAAGTTTAAAGGTTTGAATGCTTCTGAAAATAAGGGAAGTCACATTTTTTTAAATTTTCATTTACCGATTGGTAAGTAAGTATTTAGTGACTTAACAATAGTTTAAAATTTGGCTGGCCTACCTCTCTCCAAAGGGATTTTAAAACACTTTCATTGTTTTGGCATGTTTTGGAGTTATGTAGTATGAATGTTGAAGATCTGTTGGTTATTAATACTTTGGCTTGCAGATATGTGGGCATTAGTCCCATCGATTTATGATTTAAATTTGGTTGGCCTACTTCACACCCAAATAATTTTAGAACACATTTATTGTTTTAGCATGCAAAAAAATTCCAATTTATAAAACATTCATGCTTCAAGGAATCGAGTTATGTATGAATGTGAAGGATCTGCTATTTCCTGATACTTTGGTTTGAAGATATATGGGCATAAGGCCCCTAGATTTATGATTTAAATTTGGTTGGCCTACTTCACTCCCAAAGTATTTTATTGCTTTGGATTCAGAAAAATTCTAATTTTGTTTAAATGTTTGTGCCAGAAAAATGAACGTGGCACATTCCTTTTTTTTTGGCATGATAAAAGAAATAAAAAAATTACAAAATTTTAAATGCCATAAAGTTAACTAAACAAAAATAATATTCCCACCTGTAAATTTTATTACCTTACATGATTATTTTACATTCATTTTGAATTATTTTTGTAAATGTTTTCAATTATTATAATGGAAACTTAATAATGAAATTATTTGTTTTTAATATCTAAAATAGCAAACGTCAATATTACTAAAATAATACATCTATAATTGTCCCTAATCGTGTTGTACAAATATTTGGATCGCTTATCATTCGTAAATTATGTTTATGGCCTAGAACTTTTATGAAATTAATTTTTTTTTATGTTTCAAAAGTATAGTTCTGACGGTATTTTTACTTCTACAGCTGTTTTAGTAGGTATGGTGCTACACTGTTTCGTCTACATTCCTTCTCTTTATACTCATTTATCTAGAAACTACTTTTTTAGGCATGGTGTTGTAGAAAAAACAAGAACTATGCAGCCGAATCATCTGAAATTTTAATATGCTATTCATAACAACAGTGGCTATCGCTGGAACTAGAATCAAAGTTTTATTTAAAAACATCGTATATTTTACACTTAATAACCGGTAGAAAACAAGCTGTTTTAAGAACTTAATTTTCAAAAGCGCGTCATTCTGTCAATTTTTCATATCTTTTTTTCTAGTGCCAGCCATAGCTGCACTTATAGTTATTAATAATATTCTTGGATTTTATTTTTCAGATTAATAAAAAAGTCAAAATCTACAACACCGCCCTTGCCCCTTTTTTTGGAGAGCGTCTCATTGAGCGCCATTTTAAACAAGATCAATAATTTTTTTAATTAAAAAAAATAATTTTTTTATGATGAATGAGTGTAACAATATACCTTTAAAGTTTAACTGCATTATTTTATATCACTAAGTAGCATACCAACGATAAGCAAGACACGTGAAGCAATACTTTTTCTACACGAAATTCTATTGCTTCTCGTGTCTTGCTTGTCGTTGGTGTGCTACTACGTGATACAGAATAAAGCAGTAAATATCGCTGTTCAATATTTTAACTTTTGCAAAAAATCCTAAAAATACCTCAAATTTTCGAGCGCTAGACCACCGGCCTTGCCTTAAGTCATGTGTAAATTCGCAATTAAAATCTACACCTAAAACAATTTGCATATTGTGATAATTTTAAACCAGATCAATGGAACCTTGCTACTTTTGTTGTTTGGATAGTCAACACGTAAAAATTTTAATATATTATTATGATCTGCTGCTACATAGCTCTACGCATTCACATGTTGGAAGCTAATGCACAATCCTTTTAACACATTCTGGTAACTTGTTGCATCGTAGCTTCACGCATTCATATGTGGGATAGCTAATGCACAATCCTTTGAATATATTCTTGTCATAACTGCAACATAGCTTCAGTTAATACTCGACTATCGAATTGATCACGTAACGTAACGAAGGTGTTTGGATTAGATAGTAACATGTTGAACTATCTGAACTAGCTGTCATAGAAATATTTTTAATTTTATATCGTCTTGTTGTAATTGACGCAAGCAAAAAAAAAACAACAATTCTAAGAAAAAAGGTTTATGGAAAAAAGTGTCGTTTTTGAGATTTCACTCAAGCAAATCACAAAACGAGGCTTCGCTTCAAAAATGATTTTATTACATAAATTTGTTGCATTGCCATTGTACTTTGTTGCTTTTATACACAAATTCTTGAGTAATATTCGTTTAAGTACTAATAAAATGATTTAAGAGCATTCCTCGTTTCTTCATTCCTTGACCTAAAAGACGATGGTCAAGAATTGATTTTCCGGTACTATCCTTAGGTAGCGTGTCATTGCCAACTTTGAGCAAATTTGATATAAGACCATAATGTATGACTTTTAAAACAATGTTCTATTGTTGCAGTTCATCCTGAATAAGGGGTTTGCAGAAGTGTTTGTTTAAAGTCACCAATAAAAAACACTTTTTTCCTGCCTAAAAAAAAATCTAAGGTATTCTTCTAATCTGGTAATTACTCGAGACATGCGATCAAAAACTGTCAGAGCAGTTACAGGAACCATACTTGCTTCATCAATGATTATAAGTTGAGCCCTGCAGATGTTTCTAGAAGTGGTATAGGTAGTTTGAATTGGTTGTGCAAGGTACGCTCTCCTTCAACTAAGCTTGCTGCAAGGCCAGTAGAGTCGGTTTTGCATGCACTTTGATATTGAATATATCAATACATAGTTTTAGTAGGCTAATTTAGTAATAGATTATAAAAGTCGATACTTATCAAAGTCGACTAAATCCATCGGTCAAAATTTTACGCTTTTTTGCTCAATGGACAGATGTTTAAAAAGTAAATATTATTGAAAAAAGGAAATTATCGATTTTGTTATTTATTTGGCAAAAACAAGTTAAGGTTTTTTCAAAATTGTCTAAGTCCCGATAAGCGTACAAATCAAAAATGCCTAATTCCTTTTCAGCCAATCATTTGGCTTTATTTTCTGGTAAGATTGAAAAAAAAAGCTGACTATTTCGTGGGTATTTCGTGATAAATGGCGCGAATAAAAAATGTTTTAATAGAATAATGGTAAGAAAAGTATAGAGTTGTATAAAAAATGGAAGAAAACTTCAGTTCTGCGTTTTTATTGGTAAATTTCGAATATAAACTCAGACACACAAAACTTAATTGATTTGCATTTGCTTTTTTGTTGTGAAGTACTAAAAATAATTTTGGAGACTCTTAGAGAAATAGACCAAACCAAACTGATCAAAATTGACTGACAAGGAAAGGTCTCCACGTGTTATTTCGGCAAAATTCAGTTTTTAAAAATGTTGTTTTTATATCTATTAGAATATAAGCATGCTTTCAAAAAAATTTAAGAGAAAAAAATTCTCCAAATATCTCTTACCAATCAAAAGTTCTACATAAAAATGTATATTTTCATTCATTTGCTTATCTATCAAAATCTTTTTTCTATCAGAATTAAATTTATAAGTTTTAAAAAAAGTTGAGAAAATATATTTAAATGATATTGCTTATCAAAATTAAGCGCTTTGCCTAAACTTTTAGGCGCAATTGTGACATCACGACTATCGCATAGCGTTAAATCTTTAATGTATCCTTTCCAACATGGATTTCTTTCTGGAAAATCCACTGTTACTAACCTTCTTGAATTTACATATAAAACTATAGAAAATTTTGGAAAAGGCATGCAGACTGATGTTATTTACACGGATTTTAGCAAAGCTTTTGACGTTGTAAATCACAAACTATTGATCTTAAAATTACATCTTGTTGGATTTCCTATACTTACTTACTTACTTAGTTGGCGCTATAACCGTATGTCGGTCTTGGCCTCATCTAAGAATTTGCGCCAGCCATTTCTGTCTTTCGCTTGCTGGCGCCAGTTGGAAATTCCAAGCTTCGTCAGGTTGTCCTCTACTTGGTCTTTCCAACGAAGATGCGGTCGTCCTCTTCTGCGTTGACCGCCACTGGGTACCGAATCGAATGTTTTCTTCACTGGAGCATCGTCTTTCATGCGCTGAACATGACTAAGCCAGCGAAGCCGCTCGATTTTAATGCGCTTGACTATGTCGATGTCAGCGTACAGCTCACATAGTTCATCATTCCACCGTATTCGGTAATCGCCATTGACGCAGATTGGTCCGTAGATCTTACGAAGAATCTTTCTCTCGAATGCTCCTAAAGTCAGCTTCCAGGTTTGTGATGCGTAAAGTAGGACGGGCATGATGAGCGATTTATAGAGCGTGATTTTCGTTCGTCGAGAGCGGGCTCTGCTTCTCAATTGCCTACTGAGCCCAAAGTAACACCTGTTGGCAAGAGTTATTCTTCGTTTGATCTCAATGTTGATGTCGTTGGTTGAATTAATGCTGGATCCCAGGTAAACGAAGTTCTTCACAACCTCGAAGGAGGTATTGTCAACGGTAACGTGGGTTCCAAGACGCTGGGACTGTTTGTTTGTTGACACTAAGTATTTCGTCTTATCTGCATTCACTGCCAGACCTATTCGACTTGACTCTCTTTCTAATCTGGAAAATGCTGCACTGACTTCGCGCGTATTATGGCCAATGATATTGATGTCATCAGCATACGCAAGCAGCATAACACTCTTTTAGAATATTGTGCCACTATGTCTCAGATCAGCAGCTCGGATGATCTTTTCCATCATTAGGTTGAAAAAGTCGCACGATAAGGAATCACCTTGTCTGAAACCTCGTTTGGTAATACAGGGTCCGCCATCTAACGTTTTTTTTTCAACTAGTGCTTATTTCGTGAATGGTAACACTTAGCTCATGTCTGATTCGACAGATAATTAGTTTTATCTTTCCGCTAAACGAATATGGTTGTGTATACGTTTGAACAACGCTGGGAAATATTGCTAAGTGGTCCTGCGATCGACACTCGATCGCATTATCACATGGTTGTGTATACGCTTGAACAACGCTGGGAAATATTGCTAAGTGGTCCTGCGATCGACTTACAGAAGATGCCGATTTTGCCAAAAAAATCATCTTTTCAGATGAAGCTCATTTTGATCTTGGCGGGTATGTAAACAAGCAAAATTGTCGCATTTCGGGCACAGAAAACCCGCACGCATACATCGAAAAGCCGCTGCACCCAAAACGAGTCGCTGTTTGGTGCGGATTTTGGTCCAGAGGCATAATTGAGCCATTTTTCTTCGAAAATGAGCAAGGAGTGTTGTGAATTGTTCACAAAAATTGAAGAGGAGGATATTGGCAACATTTGGTTTCAACAGGACGGCGCTACGTGCCACACAGCCGAAGCTACACTCGATGTTTTGCGCCCTGTTTTTGAAGATCGCATTATCAGCCGCAGAGCTGATGTCGTTTGGCCACCTCGAAGCTGCGATTTGACACCGTTGGACTATTATTTGTGGGGTGCCCTCAAAGATAAGTGTTACGTCGACAAGCCAGAGACAATTGACGCTTTAAGGGACAAGATTCGTGAAGCCATTGGTGAAAAACAGCTGCACACAATCGATAATGTGCTTAAAAATTGGACCGATCGTGTAGGCTACTGCATGGCCAGCCGAGGCAGCCATTTGAATGAAGTTATTTTTCATTATTAACCGGAAGGATTGTACTTTCAAATATAAAAAGGAATTTGAGAAAATATTTAGTAGTTTTTTTATAGAATTTTCAAAAAAAAAGTTATTTGGCGGACTCTTTAAATGGTGGGGAGAGGTCCTTCCCGATTTTAACTGCGCTGCTGGTGTTGCTCAGTGTCATCCTGCAAAGTCGTATTAGTTTTGCAGGAATACCAAATTCAGACATGGTGGAGTACAGGTGCTTCCTTATTGGGCTGTCGAAGGCGGCTTTGTAGTCGACAAAAAGATGGTGGGTGCCGACTTATTTTTCTTGAGTCTTCTCCAAGATTTGTCGTAGCGTGAAAATTTGGTCGATGGTGGAACGTCAGGTCTGAAGCCACACTGATAAGGTCCGATCAGTTCGTTTACAATGGGCTTCAATCTTTCACATAAAACGCTCGACAGGACCTTATATGCGATATTAAGAAGGCTTATCCCACGGTAATTGGCACAGATAGTGGGATCGCCTTTCTTGTGGATTGGGCAGAGCACACTGAGATTCCAATCGTTCGGAATGCATTCTTCTGACCATATTCTGCATAGAAGCTCGTGAATGCATTTAAGTAGAGCTTCGCCTCCGTTCTTAAACAGCTTAGCAGGTCCCGCGGCTTTGTTATTTTTAAGCCGAGCTATAGCTGTCAGAACTTCATCATAGTCGGGCAGCGGAACCTCAACGCTGTCATTCAAAATTGGGGTTTCCGGAATATCATCTCTATTGGCGGGAAACCATCGGCAAGGCGTCTTATTTTTTCGAAAAATTTGGTGGCTTTGTAGGCGGCGTCTTTCTCTGTAGTGGCGTCGCGACACTCCTGGTCGTACCACTGGTTTCGGCGAGGGCGGTGGTAGCCAATCACCTCTTCAGCAGCCGCACGCATGGAGTTGGAAATGAATGTCCACTGCGCGCATATATCATCGATTGGAGGAGTGCTTTGAAGCAGGATTGAGAGTCGAGTGGCGAAAGCATCGGCTGTCTGTTTCGATTGCAGCTTGTCGACGTCTAGCTTTCTCTGTTTAGGGTTGCGTGTATTCTTAGCTGCGCACAGACGTGTACGGATCTTGGCTGCAACAAGATAGTGGTCCGAGTCAATATTTGCACCACAGATCGTGCGTACATCCAATACACTGGAAGAGTGCCTTCCGTCGATCAAAACGTGATCAATTTGATTTCTGGTTTTTTATCAGGGGACATACAGGTGGCGTTATGAATATTAAGATGCTTGAATCTTGTGCTACTTGCGACCATGTTTCGTTCTGCGGCGAAATCAATCAGCCTCATTCTGTTATCGGAGGTGTTGTCGTGGAGGCTGAATTTTCCGAATGTTGGACCAAATATATTTTCCTTGCCCACCTTAGCGCTGAAGTCACCAAGCACAATTTTTACGTCGTGACGAGGGCAGCGCTCGTAAGCATTTTCAAGACGCTCATAGAAAATTTCCTTGATCTCATCGTCCTTGTCTTCTGTCGGAGCGTGCGCACATATAAGGCTTATATTGAAAAATCTAACCTTGATGCGGATTATGGCAAGTCGTTCGTTCACAGGTGTGAATCGCAGGACGTGGGGCCTTAGTTTCTTGCCAACTTCAAATCCGCATCCAAACTCGTGCTTCTCCGCATGGCCACTGTAGTAGATATCACAGGGTGCATGCCGAATGCAACCCTGTCCCTTCCATCGCATTTCTTGGATAGCAGTGATATCAGCTTTGTATCTTTCCAAGACATCAGTCAGTTGGATAGAGGCACCTTCCCAATTAAGGGTTCGGACATTCCAGGTGCATATCCGTAAATCATTATCAGTTTTTCGTTTGCGGTAGTCCTCATCAGATTTGGGGATCATTTTTCTTCTTTTCTTATTTGTTTTCATTGAAATGGGTTTTTACGGGTGGGCTTCAAACCCGTCGCACAACCTATTTTAAGCCTAGGGAGGCCCGCCGCTCAGATAAGCCGCCAAACTAACGGTTGTCAGTTTTGACGTTGCCCAGGAAACACCACGTGGAGGTTTAAGTCGACTTGAGGCGATTTCACAAAGATTATGCTGGCCTCGCCAGGTTGAGACAGTCAGACATGTTACATTGTTACATCGCCCCCAGATTCCCATATGATTGGATTTCCTATACCGTTGGTTAAGTGGATTGAATCTACTTAAGCAATAGATTACAATCTGTTCTTTTTAAGCTCAAGAAATCACATGAGTTTCCTGTTATTTCAGGAGTACCTCAATTAAGTCATCTTGGGCTCCTTCTGTTTCTACTTTTTATAAACGATTTGCCATCTGTCATAATGCATTCTAGCATCTTAATGTTTGCTGACGACGTCAAACTCGTCCTTTCTTTTAAAAATGATAATGACGCTGTATTTTTGCAAGCCGACATTGATCATCTTCATAACTGGTGCAAAACGAATCGTATGAACCTCAACATGAAGAAATGCAAGCATATGTCTTTCTCGCGCAAACGACCAATTAAATGTACCTTCAAAATTTGTGGTTATCCATTGGAGTCCTTAGATATTTTCAATGATCTTGGAGTTACAATGGGTCCTAAACTACGCTTTAATATCCATGTAAATAAAATAATAAATAGAGCAAATAGTACTTTAGGATTTATTAAACAATGGGCAAAAGAGTTTAATGATCCATTCATAACGAAAAAATTATTCACTTCCCTAGTGCGGCCTATCTTAAAATACGCTTCAGTTGTTGGGTGGCCACGATACGGTTGTTACAGAGACGACATTGAATCAGTGCAGAAACAACTTCTTTTGTTTTGCGTAAGCTATATTTATTTTAATACTGATTTTCACTTACCACCTTATGAATATCGGTTACAACTCTCAAATCTTCCTTCTTTAAAAAATCGTAGAATTATGATAAATACTTGTTGGATTATACAATTTTTACATGGATATGTCAACAGTCCATATTTATTGAGTAAAATATATTTTAATATCCCTCTTCGTCCTAGAAGATCTTTTGAGTTACTCCACATGAACTTTTGTAGAACTAATTATTTGAAAAATGAACCTCTTAGAAGCGCTTGCGGTGATTTTAATTTTATATCTGATGTTATATCCTTAAGTGAATCCATGGACTCAATCAAACATAAAATTGTAGATTACCTGCAGTACCGTCGTTGATTATGATTAAGTTCTCTCAAACATATATCTGATGCATCTGGTGATATGTGTAAACACATTAATAGAACAACCTAAATGGACAAATGGGCCTGAGCCCAGAATGGATAGCCTGGGATCTTCAATTGCCTTATATCTTCATTCATGTAGATGCTTACTCAAGGAACCTTCACACTCTAATAGTATTTTTTTTTAACCCATTTCATCTTTTCAACTCTTTAAAATAATAATGTCTATTAAGAACTCGAATTCTTGTCCTGATGATGTTTTTTCCAATGTATTTATAAAAAAGATAGTCTTTAATATAACTGACGTCCTTTGTTATATATTTAACAGAAGCTTAGAGTGTGGAGTTTTTCCTGATGACCTTACAAAAGCTATGGTTATCCCTATTTTTAAATAAGGTGATAAAACTGTTATTAACAACTACAGACCGATCTCGTTGCTGCCCGTATTTTCTTAGGTTTTTGAAAAGGCTGTAAAAACCATAATGCTTAAATTTCTATCGAAATCGAACTTTTTCAACAGTTGTCAGTATGTTTTCAGAGAAGGTCTACTGAGGACGCTCTTCTTAAATTCTGCTCTAATGCTTACAATGGTTTAAACATTAAGAAAGTCTCTGCGGCGCTTTTTGTTGATATAACAAAAGGCATTCGATACTGTTGACCACGAAATATTACTTGTCAAATTGTATAATTGTGGCTTCAGAGGCTCTTCGCTCGTGGTTTCGATCAAATTTAACAAACAGAAAGCAAAGAGTTAAAATTGATAGTGAACTTAGTAACTATGTTATTTTGAATGTTGGCGTCCCACAGGACTCTGTTCTGGGACCTATATTATTTCTTATATTCATAAATTCAATATCTTGTCTGCCATTTGCAAGTAAAGTGATAGCATTTGCAGATGATATGGCATGTACTTTTTCTAGCGATTCAGCCTTAAATTTTACTTCTGAAATTAATCATGACCTTGGACTCCTGCGCCATTGGTTTTCATCACAAAAATTAGTTCTGAGTGATAAAACTAAAATAATGCAGTAGCTGTAAACGATATCTATTTACCAAATTTTGTCTTCCACTGTGCAGGCTGCAAAAAATTTACATTTAGCAGTGATGTATGCAGTTCTTCATCACACCTAAATACATATAAAGATTCTTGACAATGCTCTGCAAAATGCTTTTCGATTAGTTGCGTTAAATCATTTAAATACCTTGGCTTACTACTTGATTGGAAATTGTCTTGGCTAGACCATACTGCTGCCCTCAAAAGATATCTCATGGGTGCTATTAGACAGATATATCTCTTAAAATCTTTTTGGTAGTCAAAATTGCTCAAATGCATTTACCATGGCATTTTTCATTCAAAACTTCAATTTGGCGTAATCTGCTGGGGAGGTACCCATGCTAATAAAATTAATCCACTACTTTTCGCTCAAAAAACATGTTGTTCGTATTATATGTAACAAAAAACAACTAGATAGAAGCTTTCCTCTGTTTAAAAACCTGAATGTCTTACCACTTAAGCACCTATATTTCTATAGAGTGCTAAAATAGTTTTTTAATTGCTCTGGTTATCTGCTGAACCGATCCGCGAATGATTACGACTTAAGAAGAAATGATCAAATTACTGTTAAAGTTCCTTCACACAAATTACAGCACTTTTTCTACTTCAACTTCATATCTAACAATACCTTGTTTCTTAAAGAAGTGAAATCATGGCTTTTTAATTACGATTTTAATGTTATTGATACCCTTATTTCTGTCTCATTGCCCAAACCCGCCAGAGGACCTTCGGGGAATCTGCCTGTCCCAAGCCAGGAATGGAAGGGTGAGGGTTGGTTATTGGATGGGCAGTTCATGGGGCACGGCCCATGAACTGATCTCATAATGAGTTCTTTCTGGAGGCACGGCTCCTGAATGTTCGTCTGATAACTGTAAAAGAAAAGGTTTACCTAGAGCCTTGGATGTTGCTGCCAAATTCTTGGAGAAAGCATTGTTTTGATATTAAGTTATCATAACACCGTAGTTGTAATATGCTTTCGATGGACGATCAATCCAACATAACTTGAAGAGCGGGGATAGTCATCCATCAATGATGAGGAGACCTGATCTATTGTTGTTCTGCAGACCTATCTTAGAATAAAGGTTATTATGTAGGAAACATTTAACCTTCGGACCGTTGTATAAGCAAATTTGTATACAACGGCTCATGCTTCTTAGTTTTCTGTTAAGGCTTTAATTAGTCTTAATTTAGGATAACGACGTTGCATAAGTAGAATTGAGGTTTACCCGGTTTTACTGGGAAACCTATGGTTATTTTTTAACCTTGCCAAGTACAATTCGAGTGGCTGAAGGTGTCACAGTCAGATATAAATGTTCTAAGAACTTTTGGTCTGTAGACGGGATGTTGAAGAGCCTTGTCAGGTGGAGCCTTTTGCCCGGGTTTTGACTATCATATGGGTTAGGCCCACGTGGGGTTTTAATAACGCTCTGGTTTGTGGTTTAGGCCAGAAAGGCCGGTGTGAGTTACACTTTAGTTGAACTCGGGCTGGTGATTCCCTTAAATTACTAAGAGAATGATGGTAGATTGAATCTCGCCAATTTCAAACAGTAAATGTTAGGAAGGTAAGCAACTACCGGATCAATATACTGTTACCTTTGGAATTTGAGTACAGGCGACGGGGAAACCTAAATAGTCTGAGTTGTGACCATTTGAGATTGAGGAATTTGATTGCATGAGTGACAGGCCTAGTTGCCGCCTTAATTTTTCGTGTCAGAGAGTGATGACCTCTGATATGAATGGGATGATTTTGTGCGGATCAAATAAAGGGTTGTATTACTTGGTATAGTATACTGAGATGACCCATGGTTATTAAAATAACCAAGTCATGTTTAAATTCGAGTGACTGAATGAGTCACGGTCATGTATAGTGTCTTTTTGACATCAGTGCTGGGGTTCTGTGGCATGTAATTAGAGGAACCTTTCAAAAATGGTCTTTCTTGAATTCCGAAGGGGCGTTGACCGACGCTTCATATTTGTCCCAAGCATTGGAGCACCGTTGAATTAAGCCTTCGCGGCAGGGGTCAACGTTAAAAACATAGTGGCTTTCTGTCTCATTGCCCAAACCCGCCAGAGGACCTTAGGGGAATCTGCCTGTCCCAAGCCAGGAATAGAAGGGCGAGGGTTTGTTATTAGGTTTGTTATCTCATAATGAGTTCATTCTTGAGGCACGGCTCTTGAATGTTCATCTGATAACTGTAAAAGAAAAAGGTTTACCTTGAGCCTTGGTTGTTGGCGCCAAATTCTTGGAGAAAGCATGGTTTTGATATTAAGTTATCATAAAACCGTCATTGTAATATGCTTTCGATGAACGATCAATCCAACATAACTTGAAGAGCGGAGGCAGTCATCCATCAATGATGAGGAGACCTGATCTATCGTTGTTCTGCAGACCTTATCTTAGAATGAAGGTTTTATGTAAGAAACATTTAATCTTTCGACCGAAGTATAAGCCAATTGGTATACAACGGCTCAAGCTTCCTAGTTTTCCGAAAGAGGCTTTTTATTAAGCTTTAATTAGGCAAACGAAGTTGCATAAGTAGAATTGTGGCTTACCCGATATTTTACTGGGAAACCAATGGTTATTTTTTTTTTAACCTAGTCATGTACAATTCTAGTGGCTGAAGGTGTCACAGTCAAATATAAATGTTCTAAGAACTTTCGGTCTGCAAGACGGGATGTTGAAGAGCCTTGTCAGGTGGAGCCTTAAGCCCAGGTATTGACTGTCGTTGGGCATGGCCCTCAGGGTCTTAAATTCGCTCTGGCTATGGTTAGGCCAGGAAGGTCGGTGTGAGTTACACTTAAGTTGAACTCGAGTTGGTGATTCCCTTAAATTACTAAGAGAATGATGGTAGATTGAATCTCGCTAATTTCAAACAGTAAATGTTAGGAAGGTAAGCAACTACCGGATCAATATACTGTTACCTTTGGAATTTAAGTCCAGGTGACGGGGAAACCTAAATAGTCTGAGTCCACTGAGATTGAGGAACCTGATTACATAAATGGCAGGCCGTATGCCGAATTTCTGTCTCATTCTAATATTACTTTCCACACTGTGGCAAATAATAATTTTTATCGAATTATACATATATATTTCCAGTTTTGTTAATAATTTCAACTGTCCTTGCATTATGTTTAATAAATTTTGTATTCAAATTTTTCGATGACCCCACAAAAATGAATTAAATTTGTTGTAAGCTTGTAACTGTATTCGCCACTTGTTCATAATGAACAACAGAATGTAGCATTTGCTAATCAAAATTTTCATTTAATGTCTTTTGTATTCGTAGTTTCTAGCCATTAAGAAAATTATTATTAAATCTTTTGATTGATGAATAAACTAAACTAAAACTAAAATCTTCATGATGAATGTGACTACATTTGTCGACGGTACCGTGGTGTCTTGGTTTTTACCTCCTGAAACACTACGTTAGATCGATTTGTAATATATTAATATGAGTGGCCGATAAGACCTAGTTTGTCTTGATGCGTGCGTTCGCAACTTTTTCTTTGTTTTATGAAAATTGGTTTGGTGAAGTTGACCTAGTTTGTCGAGTAACCACCCTGTCAAGCCAGGATCCCACCGGCTTCAGGAAGACTGAACGATATATATTATATATATACTTATTGGAGTGGTGTTTTATTGGGTATGAGATCTTGTTTGCCACACGACTCCGCCTATGTCAGGATACAAAAATTGTTGCTAACTTGACCTTGTTTGTCTTGAAAACGCAACCCTGCTATGCTGTCTGATATTATCGATTTGACTTAACTTTTTTTTTTGTTTTTATTTTTATACTTAAATAAAATTATATACTTTAAGCAATTTATTAAAACTTTTTAGTTTATTAATCATACATGATTTCAATCAAAATCATACTTTATATTTGTTAAATCTATTAAATATTTTATTTTATAATTTTAAATTTGCTTTAAAACCTGTTAAGGTTTAGCAATCGAATAAATAATAATAATGAGATATATTTACAATTGTTAATATGAAGATTTTTAAAAATTTAAGATGTTTTGTGGGAATAAAATGTACATATAAAACCACTTTTATATCGTAGACATATAAAATATTACCATTAACCGTTAAATTTGAATACTAAAAGTTTTTTCTAAAAAAACAACATTTTTGATACCCATATTGTACACTTTATTTAAAATAATAATTACATTTTAATAATCAATATTTACACAACTGTGGATTTTTTAAATTAATTTTTAATTAAAAAACTTGAAATTTAAAAAAAAAATGAACTAACTAAATTATATAAGGATTCATATAGACAAGCATGGTAAAGAAAAAATTTCGTAATCAATACAATATGAGTAAAAATTTGTTAAAATCAACAACAACAAAAAAATTTTTATAATTTTGTATAATTATATAATTTTATAATTTTTGTATGTTTCACTATGTAAAATTAATGTAATTGCGAAAAAATGTAATTTTTGCAAATTTTCGAACGCCATTTTGAAAGCCTTTTAACCTTAGCAGATACAACAAAATATGTCTACCCTAGAATTTTGTCTTCCAACACATATCCAAAGATCATTAAAATCGGTGCTTGACACGTGAATACCTTTCCTTGTATGTAAGTCCTAACTTTTATGAATCTTCTGTGTTATGTTTTACACCGGTATGTTGAAACTAATTTAACAATTTTTCAACAAAAAATGTAGCGAATTTGAAGAAATACAAGAAACTTAATTTTCCAATAACGCTTTATGTGTTTGAAAAGTATCGGCATATATGTCAATATACCAGTTTCATATCTATCAGCCGATAGGTGGCCCCAAATCGCATTTACGATGTAGATTTTATAGTCAAAACAAAAAATACGCTTTCGTAATAATGATATAGAAGATTACATAAAAAAACATATTGTAGGCACTTAAACTACAATCCTCTTTAAATAATTAAAAAATTGTCATTTTCCCCGTTTTCCTATACAGAAAATCCTGCGGACACCCTTGTATGTGAGCAAATTAAATACTGATGCAAATTAAAGCAAAAACGTTTTCATATTTGTTCTTCAGTTTTAAAACTGTCGAACCGGAACAAATTTTAATCATCTACGTGTACACATACGAGACAGAGAGTGCAAAATACAGGAATAAAATGCTCACAGCATCCACGACAGAGCTTCATATATAATATCTAGATACGTCGGTCATGCTCATTATAACGCAGCTGGTATACCTTGTTGTTGGTATTATTGCATACAACATGTAGTAAAAATGAAAAATCTAAAATATCCAAATCAAAACAACCTACAAATACAACCTAACACATGTACTGCTTCCAACATAATTTATTTAATTGTTCAAAAGTATCTTTAGCATTTATGTTCTTTATTGTGTAAACAGAGCTGCCAGATTACCGAGAAATCCAAAATTGGTGGACAATTTGGTTGTGAGATACAGTGATTTACATTATTCTCTCCAGCATGAGAATTTCACCACAACTCATCCCTTTCTCCACAGCAAGACGTCGAATTCGTCTTTTGTGCCGTTGGTCAATCACGAATTTTTTTCACTACACTTGATAGTTGCCAGAGTCTTTTAAAAAATTTATTATGGTGTTTGGGTGACGATTTGTTGTAGCAGCTATAGCACCTACTTTTATATCGGCTTCATTTAAGCCTTTTATATTTCAACGGAATTCTTCAGATAAAGTGGTTCCAAGTGGCATTTTTATTTGAAAATAAAATAACTCTAAAATGTGCTAACATTTTGTTCCAAAAATTTATTACCGTACTGTTTATGGTTTTTATTACTAAGGTTATTAGCAAATTTTGGTAATATTTACGTTATAGCAGTTAAAACACAAAAACAGCAATTGTGCACATATAAATATTTTCTATTGCACACGCGTGACTTCGCACTATTTTCGACTAATGGTACTACGAATTTGAGGAAGAGAAGAATTCTCTGATCGACTAATAAACTCCATCCTTTAAAAAAATTTTTGGCAAATTCAAAAAAATTGTATTGTTATAAATTAGGGAAAAAAATAAAAAATATCAATATGAATCGTTATCGCTGCAGTCATGCGCGGTCAAATTGTAGGTACTTAAATGTCTTTTATAGTAAAAAATATAAGAACTTAGGCTTGGTGTTGGAAGAAATTTTTGTAAATCGAATATCCCAAGAAATAATATCCCAAAAGATTGCTTTTTTTAGATCAGCGAGATCTGTATCTGCTGCAACTACAATTTTGGCATGAAACATATCAAACGTGTTGCATGTATCAACTTTAGGTTTTTACATTTAATCCACAGTAATATTCACTGCGTTGTTAAATTCCAATGTTTCATAAGTCCTATTCAGAGTCCGTTAAAAGCTTCAATGAAATTAAATTGATAAAGTACTAAGGCTTTTGCATATGGGCATTTCCACAGAAAAGTCTACCGTGACCAAAAAATTACAAGTTATTAAACACTTATTATCTTATGACGTTATCTAAGAGAAACGTTTTACTTTTTTAATACAAGCAATTTATACATAAATTCATTTACATATAAGGTCAAATTGTCCGCACTGTTTAACATATGTAGTTTTTCTTTTCGTAAATGTTAAGTAAATGTTTTGTAAGCTTTTTAGTTTTAGTAAAAATTGAAGGCATTGGCTAGAGATAATGAAAAAATGGTTGTGGCAAGGAAAGGACAGTATATTAATTTTTTTAATTTCTTAATTACATAATTACTTAACTACCTAATTACTTAATTACCCAATTCACCTACAAAGGAAATTTTAGTAACGTAACGCCAGATCAAAAAGCCTAATAAAAAAAAACCAGTGAAAATTTTTAAATTTTATCACTTGGAAAATAAACTTAAATTATTTCGAATTCTTCTAAAAGTTGTTGCATACAAAAAGTATTTAGTTTTAAAAATTAGATATTTTCATTCTATTTTTTTAATATTTCTTCGTACAAATCGTCCGTAACGCCAGTTTGGAAATGCCCATATTCATGTCAATCTTTTATTTAAATAAACTGAAAATAAACCCCCTTTCCTATGATTTTACATTTAAGCCCTTTTCTATTTAAATTTACCCTCATTTTATGTGTACAGATTCCGGAAGGTAGAAGGGCTTTTTTGCATTTAAGCCCCACTTAGATCGTTATTAGCCCTTAAGAATATTCGCAAAATACAAAATACAAACTTAAATTGAAATGAGCCTTTTTTTTCTTAGGAAGCCAACGTACTTCAGCAAATAAGCCCTTATGAAAACTACAAATAAAATTCACAAAAAATATGATATCGAGGTAGGAGTAAAAGCTGACTATAAACAGTCATATAACGAATCACGCTGCAGCTATAACTAAAAAAATGGCTTAGGCCCCTATTATGTATTACAACTCAACTTAAGTTGACTAGATTCAACTAATTTTTTTTCTCATAATTTATTACATACATTCCAGTTGAACTATGTTGTTTAAAAATTCTTAAAAGATTAAGGCAAACTACATGGTTCAACTAAAATAAATGTAATACGTTATATGAAAAAAAAATTAGTTGAATCGAGTCAACTTAAGTTGAGTTATCGTACATAATAGGGGCATTAAGTCATTTAAACCCTTTTGCCTTGTTAGTCGAGACTTAATCACTCAAGACTTCTGAAAATGAAAAAGTAGCTCCTCCCAAAGCAGTCTGTCTACTCTGCTGTGTTATTAACTCAATATAGAGTTTTTGTTGTTGTTTTTCTAAATAGCTCATAATTAATATCATTTAAAAAATTAAATTTAACTTTGTTCATGGTTTTATTTAACATTCAAAAAGCGTATAATTTTATAAATCGATAATTGTGAACAATATGAAAAAAAAACCATTTCTTGAATTTATCCATGCCTCCAGCAAAAAGCCTTCCGGAATGTTTTCAAAGTTTTCGATCACTCAAAACACAATTTTTAAGATGCCCTCTACCCCAGTTTTAAGTTAATGTTGTTTTTATTCTCAAAGAAAGATCCTTTTAAGCTATCGATTCCGAAGGACTCTTTTTTTGTTACTAGCAGTATTGCCGTTTCAAAATTTTTGAGCGAAGTGAAGTATTAAAATAAAAAAGTAAATATTAAAAGGGAGTGAAGCGAAGCGACGAATATTTAGATGGCAAACACAAAAATTGTTTTCAACGGTTTAAATACACAAAACAATTCAATACAAACACATTAACAAATCGTCGCTGCGCCTACAAAAATGGCTATGTGTCTTTCAGCAAGTTTTCAGGAGGGCCAAAAAACTGATTTTTTTCAAAACATTTTTACTACTGCGAGCACATAGCTGTTTTGATCACTTCTAAACCAAAAGAGATCTAAAAACGACAAATGCAGAAATATGGGCGAAAGATAGTGTTAATAAAATATGCTATAAAAAAATTTACAAAAATCAATGCTGCCAACTTAGACATTATGTCATTTCTAATTTCCATTTTAGAGATAAGCAAATTATTAACGACATAATTTTCTAACGACATATTCTAATATCATAACGACATATTTCTAATTTTTGTTTTAGAGATGTGCGAACAACTAGTAATCATAATTGCCATTTTCAAAAAGAAATTGCACTTCGTACCAGTGTCGGGCAAGAATAATTAAAAAAAAAAAAATAAAAATAACAAATTAATTTTGATTGTTAAAAAGTTTGAAAAACAAGTATTTGATTGAATTTTTATTTTCGAATGATGAGTAAATATTTGTTATTCGTTATATTTGAATAAATTTTATTTGTAACGAAAAACAAGTAGGTTTTCTTTAGAGTGTGAATTATTAACAATATGGCTTAAGTTTGATTTTAGAATTATTCTTTTTTCAAAAGTTTCGGAAGATTGATCAAACCCAGTAGTCTATGCCTTAAAGAAATCTTTAACGAATCAGGCACGATTTTTCTTCATCGTTGACGAAACACGCTGATTTGGTTATACATTTCATCGACGAAAATCTCATATAAAAGTTCCAAATTTGTGCATTGTTTGAAAACTTTGTGTTTTCGATGAACAAAAACAAGACAGATTTGTTAAAGAATTATCGACAAATGTATCTCATGCAGTAAGTTTCTTTAAGAAATCATCATGAAATTTTCGTGCACGATGCCTTGGACAGTTTCATAAAAGAAAAGACGTTACACTGATGTCAATGATAGTATTGTTGTATTGAATTATATAAAAGTTTTTCTAATAGCGGAATATTTAGATAGACAACCTTGCGTTGTGTCAGCGTCCTCAAATTTTTCAGTAACTTTAATAACCAACTTTGAATTTAAGAACTTGTATATAAAGAAAAAGGTACTTGTTACCTTGAGGTTAGTGGATACAAAATTGAAAACTCATCGTTGCTAAGACTTTCTAAGCTTAATGTGGATAATAGATTGCTAACAGCTTGTTTCAAATGGGAAACGAAATTTTCCGCGTTCCTTAAATATTAACTAAAAGAGGCTCATACTTAACACTAGAAGCATTTACGTTGTTGCCATCATCTTTTTTATTTAAAATAATTAATGTGGGTTAATGGTGGTAGAAAAAAAACTTTATATATGCAAATCACTTAACGAGGAACTTAATAGATGAACGATATTTGATTTTCACAATATTCCGGATCAATTTATTCAATTTTTTTTTTATTCAAATACAAATTCAAATAATGAATAACGAATAAAAGTTTTGAATAATTTATTTAAAATTCAAATAAAGCATAAAGCATACTGAGTTCTGATTGAAAAAAAAAGAATAAATATTACTTGCTATTCGTTATTTGAATAATGCCCTACACTGCTTTGTACCAAATGGAAGTGTTCACTTTGGTTTCAAGGAAGTGTTGAAGAGTGAGCATCGAAGAAAAAGAGAAACACTTCAATTGAATTGAAAACGGCAACACTGGTTAATAGTAGAAAAATGGTTCCCTTTTTGCTCATCCTTAAATCTGAAAATTTTCCTCGAACTGGCAACATTCATTCAGTCTTATATGCAGTGTTGCCAGAAAAGGGAATTTTCAACCCAAAAGGGAAAATGGGAATAACACTCTTAAAAACGGGGAAAATGAGATTGACCGCGTTTTTGTGAAAAAGAGTAATTTGCTACAAAATCAACAAATTAGGTAATACATTTTTTACATCTCGTATTTAAATACATTTTAAAATTATCTGAGTCACCTTAATTTAATATTATTACTATTTGAATTAGCCTGCATATTTAATTTAAATTCATTTGGATTGTCATCAGTTGTAAACTCAAACGTAGTTTGTTTTTTGCCCAGCGTCGTTTGATTTATTTGCTTGCCAAATTACGAAAATGGGTAAGTAAAACAGAGATTTTAAAGACTTAATTTCTTAGACGATGGCTAAACATTTAGACTTTTCGTTTTGAAAAACAAAATGTATCCTTAATTAATTCCGTTGTGCTTTTATTTTCCTCATCTATGTAAAAAATCTGAATTAATTTATCGCAACTTAGAATAGAGGTCATTGAGAAATATTAATTTATGTAAAAAAAATAAAAATGTGCAAAATTTTTAGCATCGTGTTTAAAATATGATATTTACAAATAAAAGTAAAATGTTCCCAAAAATTAAAAAATTTTTCTCGTTTATTTTTTCTTCCGCATAGCGGTGTGTGCGCTGAAAAAGCTTTTTATGCCATAAATTTTAATGAAACTTATATAAGAAATTGGTAAGACAACCATTCCGTAAATGTTATCTTACACACCAAAATACATATGAAATATCAAAATTGCATAGAAAAAGAAATCAAAAGGAAGTATTTGCAGTTACACTCAAGTAATATGTAGAAGTAATAAATGCGATATACATTTTGAAGGCATATTTTTAATTACATTACATAGGTTTGTATTGTTATGGCTCCTATACAAAACAAAACACTGACGCAAAAAATAAAATGTCGGAAAAACTTATTGAAATGCATGGAAAAAACGGGAATGATCTCTCCCAAAATCTGGCACCACTGCTTATATGGGCATTTTTAATCTCACAATTTCTGGTTTTCTCACTGTATCGCTCTTTTTTCTCTCATACTCTCTGATTTTCTCACTTCAAATCTCTGAGTATATCTGTTGTTTTCACTGTTGTTCTTTGCACAACTTGTATTTTGATTCGTTGAGTACGGGACCTGCCTGTTGCATTCAGTACCTGATATGTTGTTCTTTAATAACGACATATCTCGGATTTCGTGTTCCTGAACTTGGAAATAATATTTTGTTTTCTAGTCAAATTAAAGATACAAAAGATCGTCAACGACGCGTAGTGAATAAATAGCAAAACGTTTTCATTAGCTCAGTATCTGCAGCTGTTTTCGCGTTCAAACATTATGATGCAATTAAGAGTTAGAAAATAATAAATATTAAACATGTTGAAGGAACTACTGTAATATAGAAAGTTCTTTAGTATACGTCGTTGTTTGGCACTTTCCGTTTGAGTGATAAATGAAAAACCTAAATAAAAATAGGTACATTGTTTTCAGTTGAGTAACGAACAAACAAAAAAAACAAAAAGCTATAGAATCACAAACGTATCTTTCAGATACATGTGTGTTGTGGATATTACGTGTCTCGTCTAAATATAATTCTTGTTTGTGCTGTTTGCTTTTTATATTTTTAGCAAAAGCAATAAAAAAAAAAAAAAATTGAATTTTATCTTCGAGCTCGACTGTGCCGCATTGTCTGCGGATTTTGTGCCAAATACTAAATTGATTTGAATCTCATAGACACTCTTCTAAAACAAGTGAATTGAAAATGAAAAATTAATTCCAAACACTAACTAAAGAATACTTAAAACCAAGAAATAACATGTACCAAATAAATATAAACTATGCTGCTATAATAAACGAATCTTAATGATTCGATGCAAGTAAAGCATCCACAAGATACGCTTGACTTGACAACCCATGGATTAAATTTCACCTGATTTGTATCGCCACCTCTCAACTATAATTATAATCAACGTGATCGTGTGTCGCTCACACATTTAAAAAAAAAGCAGCATATTTATAACTTGGAACGTGCAAAAAATCGCCACTTGCCTTGAAAGAAGAAGGTAGTAATAGGAAGAAGCAGAAGGACTTGAAGCAATGAATCGTCATAGCTTTAATTCCAACAATTGAAGCCAACAACAACAAAAAAAAAACAGAAGCACAGAAAGCAAAACAATAACAACAATAAGTCGCCGTCTTGACCAGCGACTGACGACGTTCGTTGGTTCGTTTTGTTCTCGCCATTCGACGTAGTATAAATCCAGTTTATTCGACTCGAGACTTTTCTGTTTTTATTGCAGATCTTGATCATTCCTTCGTTCGTTGTTGCGCTTCATCCTTCACAGCTTTGCTATTGCAACTATTTATGTTCGTCGCTGCTACTGCGTTGTTGTTGCATTGTTATTTTTATTTTGTGACCACTGCAGCAAGTCGTCGAGTCTAAACATAACTTAAGGCTTGTTTGGGTCTGAGAACCAACGTACGCAACGCGCTTATACGATTCAGCGTTCCAAAAACATAGAACGTCCACAGACATGGCGCCGAAATCCAGAAAGAAGAAGGCACACGGTAAATAATAATAAATTTAAATGTTAGGGTTTTTGTAGTGATCCGTTTGGTAGCAGTTTTTTGTTAAAATATATTCAATTTTTTTTTTTTGATTTAGTGAAATGTATAAGCATTATCTAATATATAAATTCCATTAATAATCAATTCCATTATATTTGGAATCTATAAAATGTTCTCTAATAATTTTCGAACTTCTTTTATTAGACGATTATATTGAACAATATTCTTAAACTTAGGCCAAATTAAGGACATGTACTTCACACAGGTTTAAAAAAGAATGTAATCAAATAAAAGCATTCAAAATAAAAACAGTAACAGGTTTTCAAAGAAAGTTTTAGTTGAATTTATGCAGGCAATGTTTTGAAGAAACTAATATTGCTATCAATGTTAGAGATCTTTAATCGAAATAAACCTATGGTGTCGGATTAAGAAGAAGCCACGATTCCTTATAAAAATGAAATCAACATCAACTCTTATTACTTCATTGGCATTAGAGCTTGAGATCTGAAAAAAATACAGCTTAAATAAAGAGATTTTTAAATAAGCGGAATTTTAATGGTTCCATATTTATGATACAATGTATAATTTTTTTTGGTAAAAAGGTCAATTTATATATTTTCTTTTTCTACTTAACCCTGAATGGGCTTCGAATGCCGGTTCGAATAACAATGATCGCATTTTTGGAGTTTTCTTTTGTGTTGGTTGCTTGTATTTCACCGTATATCGCTTTTTGCGATTGTAAACCATATTCTAGTATATAGAGCGGTTTTGAGTATGATTGCTAGAAAATGAAATCAATTAAAATATATTTACTTGATATAATAAATAATAATAAAAATTAATCGATTTACTTGCTAAAAATATAATATATTCGTATATGAATAGTTAATTAAAACCAATTATTCGTATTTTTGTGGGAAATTTAATTTAAAGGTGGTCCTAGTCGTTTCGAGTAACAAATTCCACAAACAGGTTTTCAATATCGAAACACGTCCAGGGTTAAGGGGAGGTTCTTACATTTTCTGAAAGATAAAAGTGTCTAGAATAGTGTCGACTGGAGAACACGAGCTAACAAACACAAACAAGGCTTGCTATACATGCTCCCGAGCTATAAAACTGTTTGCTTGATTGTCAAACATAGATTGACTGAGCTTGCTTGCAATGATCGGCAGAGTACGTGTGATTTACCGATCGTGTCTGTGTGAAAACACAAGGTGTCCCTTCCCTCGCGGAGGGTACTACGTGGTCGACACTGGTCTAGAATGTTTATTTAAAAGGGTGTTAAAAATTTATGCATATTAAAATGTTATCAAAACTTTAAACGTATTTATCGGGAATCAAGAGCTTACAAATAAGTACGTGCAATCTATAGTAATAAAACTAATTGTCTGCTTGTTTGTTTGTTTGTTTGGCCTTTATACAAATCTAAACGGCTCAAGGGATTTCGCTCAAACTAAGTACACATATTAAGTTCGTCACAACTTAAAATGTTACATACTTAGTTTTTGCCACGCCCCCTCCAAAATTTTGCAACTAATGGTAATTTTGTTATTATAATACTTTTCACCATCGGAGTTTTCTGTGTTTTTAATTTTAAAAAAATTTCTATTATTTTGACATCAAAAATACTCACATACAGTCAGTGAAAATAAATAAAGACACCTGTATTTTTATATTTAAAGCTGAATGAATTACATACAAGGTGCAACAGATATAGCATTAATTCCCTAGGGTGGAGGTTCCTCTTGATAAGGCGAGTATAAAACTTTATGGAGTTTTCTCCCACATTGTAAAAATTTCAAGATACAGGGTGTTTTACGGTTTTGGTACGTGTTTAGTATTATTGATATAGAACTAAACTACTCACCATAAAATAAAAAATAATATTTTGTATTTTAGAAAAGATATCAGCTTTTCCATCTATATATCAACCACTTTCGTGTCATGTGCTACAGCGGAGATAAAATTTTGAGATTATCAAATGAAATATCAACAAATTTTGTATCTTCTGTTTTAGCGGAGCTGTAATCGTCAAAATTTAAAATCTCTGTTTTTCATGTTAAAATACACTTAATCAACAGTTCTTTTCTAAATTCTAACTTTAGATGATAACAGCTCCGCTAAAAGAAAAGATACAAAATTTGTTGATATTTCGTTGGATAATCTCAAAATTTTAGCTCCGCTACAGCACATCACAGGAAAGTGGTTGATATACTGATGAAAAAGTTGATATTTTTTGAGTATTAAAATAGAAAATATTATTTTTTATTTTATGGTGAGTAGTATAGATTTTATATCAATAATACTAAACCCGTACCAAAACCGTAAAACACCCTGTATCTTGAAAGTTTTACAATGTGGGAGGAATCTGCATAAAGTTTAATACTCGCCTTATCAAGAGGAACCACCACCCTAGGGAATTAATGCTATATCTGTTGCACCTTTTATGTAATTCATTCAGCTATAAATATAAAAATACAGGTGTCCCTATTTATTTTCACATGACTGTATATTCAAAATTGTAGAAATTTTCAGTACAACGACTTTTTCATCAAACTCGTTACCTAAGAATGAGAAAAAAAACGACATGAAAACCAAAGTTTGGTCTTTCGATGCAAATATCTCCGCTGTCCATTTATATATTTCATTCAAATTTTTTTTGTTCAAATGTTCAATAAAATCACTTCACAAAAATAGGTTGAACTGTACCGTTAAGTCAGTGTAACTATGTTTTATAATTATGTCAAAAAAGGTCCAAAATATTGACTTTTACTCAAAAAATTACTCAAAAATTGTTTTTGTTGTAAAAACTAAATCAATTATAAATTGCACATCTGGCGGCTACTTTTTATATGACATAGCAGTTATTTGCAAAAATTCTTCCAGCTAAGCGCAAAAATTATTTTACTGTTTTTGTCATCAAAACCACAAGGGTACCCCCTTCGATTTTTGTTTGCGAAATTTGTTTTTTCCAAAATGTTGTTTTTATATTTTTTACAAGTCAAGTCTCAAAAATAATTTATGTGGAAAACTTTCCCTAATATCTCTTTCCAATCAAAAGTTATGACTAACAATATATTTTTTCATACCAGACTATTAATAAAACTGAGTTTTGTTTTAAAATTCTCTATATAATTTGAACGTGCCCATTTATCTCTAAGAATGCTGTTGTGTATCTAAAGTAATTAGAAACATTTTGGTCTATATAAAATCTTCCTTACAGTAATCTACTTACTTTAAGCCAGCCTCCCCATCCCTAGCCCCCTCCTGTTAAATTTGTTTTGTTGTGATGGCTTTATTTTTTCTCTCTATTGTGTCACCGTTGTCACTCAGTTCTTTATCAATGGTACTTTAAATGTTGTATACATATTTATCACCATTTCATCGAAAAGATGACTGTGAATAAGAATGCTGTAAAAGTTAATATTTTCATGTAGTCAGTTTCAGCTATATGGCGATATAATAAAACATATGCGCATCTATCTGGTCAGCACAATTATTTCATTAGTTTTGATCTGTGCGTTAAATTCACAGATAGATGGCGCCGCATTTGTAAGTACTGTAGGTACAAACTATACACCTTGCTGTGAATAGCCGAAAGATATCTACCAAAAGTTTCTTCAAATTTAACCCCACACGTTTGGGATTATAGACAGGTGGCGCTGTTTTCTGCTTACAGAAGAATATCTGATGTTCTTATGTAGCTAGCAGATAAGTTTTGCGAAAATGCTATTGCTACCAAACTTTTAAAATGTTAAATAATGCAGTACTGCCAGTTTTTTCAGTCGCAGCGTCATCTAGCCGTCAATAACGGCTAAGTGTTGTTTACTTTTACAGTTGCGCTTTCAACACTTAAAAACATAGAACTGTATCAATTTAAATGTCCAGCTCACTTGCTGAATTTTTTGTTGTTTTTGCAAATGCGATGATATGATCCTGATCTCCCATGAAAAAAACGCAGCTAATATAAATTTTAGTACAATAATTTTTAGTACAACGAATTTGAGAAAAAAATTATATGAAAATCAAAGTTTTTACTTTTAATGCCAATATCTCCGCTGATTTTAATATCTGTGGTCACAAGGAATAACGACTAAACTCAAAGTATCATAAAAAACGATATTTTAATTGCACGATCTACGACTCATTTTCTTGAAATATATGAACCGTTACAAACAAAATATGTGCAGGCATAAGTGATGATCAATTCAGGGCAAAAAATGGATATCTGCATACTTCCAAAAATTGGCAATAAAGTAAATTACATATCGCTTTTTTACAATATTTTGAGTTTAGTCATTATTCCTTGTGACCACAGATATATTTCATTAAAATTTTTTTGTTAAAAAGTTCAATACATTTTTTAAAAAGAAATCTTTGTTTAGATGTTAAAATGTCCATATCTCAAGGACGCATTGGGTCCCACCATAATTTGTATATTGTTGAAAAGGTAATATTTACAGCTTTAAGATGAAGTAAATATAAAAATAAGTTTTTTGTACCACTTCTTTGAATTCAATTAGCTCACCGCAAGAGATGGAACCACCAACAACAAAAATTTTCCAAAATTTTTTTGGATTAAAGTTCGTTCATTTACCTTTCTAACGGTAGCTTCAAAATAAAATTCAACATGTTTTTTATTATTTCAGAATTTAAAAAATATTTAATCGAGAAGTGTATGTTAAAATGTTTACATAAATGACTCCGAAGTAATAACGGGTATATCAGCTAGTATAAAATAAGATTAAACCATTTTCTTTTTAAAGTTGACACTATTTTTGAGACCTTATACCTAACGCTCCCATTCGTCCTGTATTTCGCTGGAAAGTCCTGTTTTTTCAAGCAAATCCCTGCGTCCTGTGGAACGGGCTCAAAATCCTGCTTTTTATTATTTTGTCCTGTTTTTTTTTATTTCTTCCAGGTTTGCAATTAAATTATCTTTGTTTATTATTCATATTTTTTTTAGTAATAAGTCAAATGTTTCCCTTAAAACACTTTTAAATAATAAATTTAATAATATTATCTATAAAAATGCTTATTTTAATTCTTTGAACATACAAGTAATAATAATTTTTCTACTTTAAATTGCGTCCCACGAAAATGTTCTGTTTTTTTGCGAGACGTCCTGTAAATTCTGTCAAATCTTAAAAATGTTTTCAATTTGTCCTGTTCTTGGCGAAAAAAGAGATGGAAGATTACTTATACTTATTATTTAACTGTATACAATTTTAATACTTACTATTTTTTAGAGCCATACTATGTAAAAATGTAGTCAAAAAAACGCAGAGATTTAGTTAGGCGGAGTATGCCCACTAAGAGCACCAAATAAAAAATAAAATAAAAACAAGGAAAGGGGAGAAGAAAAACAAAAAACTTAGTAATCTTAGTATAAGTAAACAAAACCTGTTAGAATAAGTTAGAATAAGTAAATTGCATTGCCTTGTTTGGCCAATAAATAAATAAATAAATAAATAAAAGAGACCTACAAAAAATAAGGAGTTTTGTCTAATGCAGTGGATTATTGATTTTAGATCAATGTGGTAGCAATATTTTGAACGCAATAGATCTGAAACTGAAACGAACATGCCCCCAAACTATCTTTCACAACTATGTTTAGTATTCATTTTCATAGTCTAAGAAATATTTATCAAACTTTTCTTTCTTTTTTTTTTTTGTCTTTGGAAGAGAACCTCCTCCTCTTAACTTGAAAAATTGTCTATATTGAAAGATGTGCAATTCTCAATATGCACATTTAAACCACTAACTATTTTGGTACAAACTATAATCATAGTGACAACATATTTTTTTTTTTACTGTCCATGGGAGAGAACAAGTTGTAAACTTTTCATTCCAATATACATATATTTAATTTGGTTGCTTCCGATATTGGTTTATTTCAATTTTACATTAATGTATTGCTCAAATAATACATTCAGTGTTGTTGTGAAAGTATTGAAGTGGGTCAAAAGTAAGGCTATTTAACAGGTTATCAGGATCTAACTTACCATAGGTAATGTCTGAAGAAAAGCAATTTCGTATAGTTTCAAGACAATTGTTTTTGTTAAACAAAGAAGAATCTCATAGTGATTGTTTCAAAACTGAAAATAAAAACCTTATTTTTAAAGAAAATGCAAACAGGTCTGAATACAATACTTAAACAAAGCACTAGAGAAAAGAATTTCACAACTGTTATAGTATTTTCCGCAATGACGAAGAATACCATGTATAAGCAATGAAACGTTAGATTATGTCAAATAATTTTGATAAATCATAAAATTTAAATTGATTTTAAAAATAAACGATGGTCGTGACACACTGGCCAAAAATTAAAAAAAACTGGCCAAAATTCATAAACACGTAATATTACCATAAAAACTATAAAGGAACTTACATCTATATATATAAAATAGGATGTGTGTATGTATGTAACGTATGGACTCCAAAACGGCTGGGCCGATTTTGATGAAATTTTCAGGTAATGTTCATCTTGGTACGGTGGGTAACATAGGCTATATTTGGACCCGATAGGTGGCGCTGGGGTGGACTTATATCGAAAATTTGAATTTATGGACCAATTTAACTGAAATTCAGAATGTATGTTTGTTTGATCATAAGAAAATAATTTATGTATAAATGGACACGGTAGGTGGTGCTGGGGTGGGCTTATTTCGAAAATTCGATGGCGTGAAAAATATATAAATACTTTTAATTTTATTTTATAACGAGGGGAGTAGCGAACACCGGGTTCAGCTAGTTAACCATAATAATGATAAATAACAAAAATTGGTGATATTGATCCATGGTCCACATGGAAACACCGTTCGGAGAAAAAAAAATGTGGCATATGTTTTTCACCTAGTTTGAGGTAGTTGAGTTCGAATACGCAGTTAGTTTTTTCATAAACGTCATCCATTTTTTAATTTAAGTACCATTTTCAATAAAATATGACATATGATATAAATTCGTTAAAGAAAATATGATATATGAATGCGTAAGTGGCCTACACTAAGTTTCTTTTTTGCACTGAACTATTTTTTGTTTGGTGTAACTGTTAAAAAGTGGAAACGCCGTATTTTAGAATAAAAATTACAGAATAATGTACTTACCATTATTTCAGGTAGTTCGGTGATATATTTGAGATATTGATAATTATATCTTACGGTGGAATGACGTAACGTTCTCGGACATAACTTCGCAAACGGACATAATATCCATGGACCTTATGACTGTATGGAAATGGACATTAATGAATCCAAAAATGTATTATTTGTCCAGTTTATTGGTTTTATAACAAAAGGTAAAGCCTCAAAAAAAAAAAAACCAAAAATTTTTGCAAGAAATATTTTTGTCATAGTTTATAAAAAGTTATTTTATAAACTAATGATGCCCATGGACCTTGGTGTTATCACAAAAACAACATTCCGTACAAGGCAAATCAAATTTGTTAGTATTAAAAATGTCCATGGACCCTCTGTTCGTTTTGTTTTGGACATTATGTTCGTTTGCGAAGTAGACATAATTTTATAAACTAACTTTTTATAAACCATGACATTTCTGGAAAAATTTTTTTTGATTGTTTTTAAAGGCTTTAGCCTTTGTTATAAAAACATAAACCTGGAAAAATACTATATTTTTGCCTCTTCGCGGCAACATTTTTAGGTGTTTTTTTTTTACTTTACATTATGTTTAATTGTCCTAAAAAGACATCTACTGCCCTATTCTGGCAAATTAACAAATTGTTAACCAGTATTTTGAATATTTCTATGTGTTTGTTGTAATTTTTTTATTTCAAAACAAAATTTAGAGCTCAAAAATAAAAAATTTTGATAAAAATTGTCAACTGCATTTCAGTTATTGACAATTTCATTAAAAATTTTGTTTTTGAGCTTTAAATTTTGTATTGAAAACAACAAACACATAGAAATATTCAAAATACTGGTTAACAATTTGTTTTTTGCAGAATAGGGCTATTAAACTTTTTATTTTTGACCACTTTCGTTTTTTTTTTAATTTTGGTTAGCTTTTTTAATTTTAAACCTGTGTGCGTCGTTACAGTTAAAAATATATCTGAATATTGAAAATGTTTGAACAGTTTGCTTAAAGTGTTATCAAAACATGTTAGTTTTTTCATATTTAAATACTTTTCTAGTTCAAAAACTATTTGGCCACTTCAGCTATTCAAATAGGACTTAAACTCGAATTCGCCTAAGGTTCTTTGACATAAGGTCTGTGCATTGTAATTATTAATTGTTTCGTTCGCGTTTTAAAATGTTTGAACACAAATGATCGAGAAACATGTCTTTTACTTTCTTGAGATAGCTATTGCCTTCACAGAAGAAGAAAATGGCCAACCAAAAATATTAAATTGATTTAACAAACATTCTGTGTCAGATTGGGTTTAAATCGTGGCTCCACGACCCACAGTGCGATTTTTTATTTGAGAAGGACAAAAGTCCCAACAATTTTTTTTTTGTTGAATTTGAACCAAATGACATTTTATTCGGAAAGTAATTTATCAAAAAACACTTAAAAGTCATAATACCTAATATTTGTTTATTTTTTTATTATTATTCAAATCTGGAATTTTATTTAAACGAAAAAATATAAAATGCATGCCAACTTAAAACAATTATAACTTTAGTTCTAAGGACATTTTGAATTTTTTTTTATTTTTTTTTGTAACGAAACGGTGTTAAATTTTTTTATATTTTATAATACAAAAGACGAACTTGACTGCAAAAAATAACACTAATATGTAAAACATTTTTCATTTAAATGATAATTTGTGTAAATGTTACAGAATAAAGTAAATTTTTTGTTAGACTGTTACCAACAAAAAATTACAAAAAAAAAATTATTTATAGCCACGACCCTTATTTTTAAAATTCATAGAAAAACTATTTTTGTACTGAAAATGTTAAGAAATAAACTATTTTAGTGTCAATTTACAAAAAAAGTCAATCGATTTTTCCTGTAAAATTTTACCAAGATAACACGTAGTCTTCTTTCCTTTATTAAAAAAAAACCAATGCGATAAGTTTATTAGGAAGACACTACGAAAATTTAAAATTTTTTCTTACAATTACAGACTTTATTGATGGATTCTAGTCAGGGCCGTAGCCAAGGGATATTTTCGGGGTTCAAACCACCCAGGGGGTCGAATTTTTAATAAAAATTAATTAATTTAAATAATTATTTCATTAAATCACTTTAATATGTTCTTAAGAAAATTAAATCATAGATATACTTAAGTTGCGTTTACGTGTAAAATCTTTGCTATGAGTTCATTCGTGTAAACACCAATATTGAAAACAAATTTATCGTGATTTATCTCATCAAACGTGATGCATTCAAAATGACCATCACTATTGCTTTCACTACCCTTGACACAGTGAAGTCACCAAGAATGACATAATTCTTCTAATTATAACCGCCTAGAAAGATGCAGCAACTAATTTTAATTTTAAAAAATTTTTTATTTTATTTCCATACAAAAACTTTCAAAACTAAAATAACTTAATTTTTATTTAGTATGTTGTAATTTCTTACAAAATTTTTTCAGAAGGTGTTTATTTTATAGTTAATATTTTAGCCTTAATATGTATAAATTTTAGAAATTCTGGAAAATCTTGAAAGTGTATATCGCATTAGAAATAATGAAGTTATTTCAATTTTAGTGAAAACAAAAAAAAAATTAAAAAAGGCACGAAAAACAGCATTATCTTTAATGCTATTGCAAAACTTAAAAATTTAATGATGCAACTTTGAAGAGCCTTTTCCGGCCTTTAATATCTGACATTTTGTTGTATTTACAACTATTTAATACCAGTCAATATATTTACGAAAAACATGATTTTTTGAGGTTTCTGCTAAATGTGTAGCTTACTGGCGGTTTTCGTTACAGCCAAAATATTTTGGGTACCGTTATAAAAAGAACCAAGGTTAATTTTTAGAGGGGTACAAATGGAACTTTTTTGCATTTGAATAAAGAAAAAGTTCATCAAAACCCTCCCCATGGGTAAATGCAGGCTACTGCCCTGATTCTAGTACAGAGACAAGAACATATTTATATTAGACGTGCAACAGCGTATTTAAAGTTTATATATGAGTAAAATCTTAAATCGGTTTTAAGTTTACTCTAAATTTACAAATTTACTTACACTAACTGCATTATTCTGTATCACGAAGAAGCACATCAACAATGACAAAGACATGGGAAGCAATACAATTTTGTATGAAAGAAAGTTTTATATGGAATGCAGTAAGAGTAAGAATATTTTTGCTATTGACACAATTATTTGTTGATTTCTGTAAAATACTATAGCTCTCTAGCGACCTTTTTATGAGTATTTTTGTCTCTTTGAATAAGAAATGTGTAAACAATACCGCTAAAAGTACTCGTAGAATTTGAACATATTCTATAAAAATGTATTGAACAATCCTCTGTATTGAAAAGCCTCTTATCGAGCTTGAACCTGCTTTTGTTTTCCCCTCTTTGTTTTGTTTTTCAGCCTGTTTTTTTTTTTTTTTTGTATAAGATCATATTAATCATGAAAATCAAACTTTTTTACTGTTTCAGCGAACAGTTATATGAAATGGTAGATAAATTATATGAAATGGTATTAAGTATCGGCTGTCACCTCTCGCAAACTTAAAAAGGCTTACACATTAGCGAACTTGTTCGTCGAACAAAATGGCGGGGCGAACCTGTTGGAAGAAGCTAGCGTTCAAATTGAACGAACATGTTCGTCGAACATGCGATTTTTTCTTGGTTTTCGCCATCATTTTGTTATAGATATTGATAACGCAGTAACTTAAACAATAAATAATTTCATTTTCGCTACAGAATTTCATTAGGTATGACGATTACGTTCAAATTATAGAACACGTTTGTCAAACAACTCTTGTTAGACGGAGAAAATTAAAAATTGCCAACAGATTCAGAACTGTCAAACTAGCTTCTTAACTAGCAAACTGGCTCGAACATGGCCGCCGCTCGACGAACCTGTTCGCTGATGTGTAAGCCCTTTAAGACAATTAATCTGCCATTTAGAGTTTCTTGAAATCATGAGTTTTTCGGAGTCTTCACTAATACTCAAAGGTTAAGTTCTTGATGATTTGTATTAGTGTTCAAATATTCAACAATACATATAAATATTGTTGGATACAAATATTTAACAATTGATCAACAGAAGTTCGGTCAAAGTCATATAAAGGGCTTAAATGTTTTGCTCCCCCCTAGCTGGCGCTAGGGTCGCATTTTATTTATAAGCCGATTTGGCTCAAATTCATACCAAATCCTTAAACAAAAATAAAATCTTTATCAAAATTTGTACCTGATAGGTGGCGCTGAGGGGGAGTTATTTATTAAAAAGTTTGTAGTTTCCCTGTATATAATTTCCATATCAACAATATTAAATTTAAATGCAAACTATTTGAGCAATTGAAGTCATGTGTGTACAATATTTGTATATCGTATAGCTATTTTACGATCCGCTAGGTGACGCTGTTGTCAAGTTATTTAATGCTTACGCAATATAACATAAGAACCTTTAACCATATTTGTGGATGACTTAAAGAAGCAGAACAACGACTGCCAGGTCATCTAGATTTTTTATAAAATATTATAAATCATTTTAAAATTAATTTGCTCCTAGACACACGCATCTAGTTGTAGGAATAATTAAGATCGGTTCGTGCTCTTTTTTATGACCGCTTTCGTTGGAAACGCTCCGCTTTTGGTGGAGTGTTGAGTGAGTTGAAACCATGGATTACAATATTTATTTTTAGGTTTTTTTCTTCAAATGAAATCTATTTTCTGGTGTTTATTTTGTTGTGTTTTTCTCTGAGGATACTGTGTTTCCCTTTAAATCTAAAAACAACCTGCACATGCACGAAGTTGGCATAAAAATCACTGAATTCACAAAAGAACAACCTACACATGTACGAAGTTGGCATAAAAATAACTGAATTCACAAAGAATGACATAAACTACATGCTGTGCATCAAGTTGATATTTCTAAAGAATATACCTTTACCTCAAGGATCAATCCTCCGCTAAGTCCTCAATTCTATTGTTTGGTTGTTGGTGTCTTGCTGAAGTGTTGCGATCTTGGGTTAGTTTGAAACATAAAATATTTTTCACTAAGTCGTCGATCATAAACAATTCGGCTCGTAGCACAAGGCCGTTTTTTATAAGTACTTGTATAAGTGTCACATGTTTGTTAAGCTTGTATTGCTTTAAGAATTGCCTGCGCATTTTTTTGTCGCTTTGTCTTGTTCCTCTGGTGTTTTGGAAAGCAGTGTTTTCATAGAATGTTGGAAATTCCAAGTACCTACTACCCAAATTTTGGTGCAGATAATATGTATAGACCTTGTATGAGTATCTTTATCTTATAAATTAAGGAATTCTAAATCCGAATAGCTTTATCTCCACCTCAATAAGTGTTTCTTTTTTGCTCCCTAAGCCTGAAAAAGCCCAGCTTAACTAAATATATATACTCACACTTGTTGTTCTCGTGTTATTCATATTAGTCGATTTATTGCAAAGCTGAATGCCTCAAATTGGTTATTCATTCCCGCTGTGATTTAGCTTAATTTCTTAGTTAACTTTGCTTTGTCGATTTTTGTACCCACCATCAAAAAATTGAGTTCTAAAGGTCAGTCTTTTTCCCCACAAAAACAACAATGCTTGAGGTATACTGAAATACAAAAATGTTAGTTGTATCTGTACGTATGTACGTATATTTTCTAGAAGGAGTGTACGTTAATAATGAATTAGCAACGGGCGGTACACACAAAGCATGGATCGCAGTAACTTGATGATTTTGCTTCGTGTGTGCATGAACATTGCGTCGTCGTTGCTGTGTCGTTCTAGTTGTCTTGCTCCACAAGTGCTGTCAATTAACTGTCAAAATTTTAACTTTATTTCCTTTTGACGTCCGTATGTTTGCGCAATTCACGCATTACTTTCACTTAGAAGGTCTTCGTGATGAGTTTAAGAATAGCATCAGTTTTCTGGCACTCACTGTCACTAATACCAAACAAGCTTTAAAATTTAACTGAAATTCTCACAGTTGTAATAAAAGTACCTGTTTAAGATACTGGTGAAATGTTACTCTTTTACCTGCAAATACAAACTGATACTGAAACATATTTTAGTACTTGCCATCTTTTGTTTGGGTCTCCTTTTATTTTGCATCTCAACGTGTCGCTAGCTAATTTAAAATCATAAAAAGTTAGGTAAGTGTAAAAAAAATAAAATTTTACTGTCAACTTTGTGTTTTTGCTGATACTGTCGTTCTCGGAACTAATTTAGTTAAATTCTATTTTACGCTGTGGAAAACCTTATCTTATCAATTTGTAAATAAATAAACAAACACCTCAAGTAATAAAGAACCATAAAAAAAAATAGTAAGATATACAATTTAAACAAGAGCATAGAAAACAAAACGTTGAATTCTTTTAATAAATCAATTGACTTGATGAATTTAATTTGATTTAAAAAAATTTATTAAAGTTAAATTTTCACAATGTGACATCTGAAAACAAAAGCAATTGAAGCGTCACCACGAGTAACGTTGTAAGCGACAAATAAATCAAAAATGTTTTTTGCATACAACCATAAAAAATGCTCTGGCTTGGACCTATATATTTTTCTATATACACAGGCAAATTTCTTTAAAATTCTTACACCAAAAGGTGGAAATTGAAATCAAATGGTTCTAATTGCGCTATTAAATTTTTTTTTCAATTCCATATAACTTTGTCGCTTATGTTATTCGCGGCGACGCTTCAATTATTAAAAATGAGTAAATTTTCAAATGTTTGGTATATAAAAATTAAATAAAATATTTAAGAAATCACTCTATTACAGTAATCCTCACTGCTTATGCCCGCGGGCATTGGAGCTTTTGTGCTTAAAAGCTTTCTGTATAGATCTTAACTCACGGACGAGCACTGAACTGCATCAGTATCTATTGAGATTTTATGCAGAACAGACCTGCGTCATATGCATGCTTGTTAGATTCTTGTTGTTGCTGCGCATACGCAACTTATGCTACACTCATAAATGCATACTCTTTTGTTATTTCTATGGAAAATGTCTCTTCTTGAATGGGAGTTGTAATTTTTTTTACAGGAATTATTTTTGTTTAACTTTGCTACAGAAATTTTTCTGTTCGTAAAAAATATAATGTTGAACGGCAGTTTAACGCTTGTTATAGTTTAATATACAAAAATTTAAATGAAACTGAGCGTAGAGAATAAGCCATTCGCTTAAAAAAATTGAAAAAAATAGCAAACTGGCTACTGAGCAAATGAACAGTTATCCACAGAAAAATGCATACAGTCGTTCCACATTGATCGATCGAGTAGGCGATGATCTATAAATAGCCTACTGCGTTAAAATGTCATATGATTCGTAGCCAATTGAACGTTCAATTTGCTCTGTATAATTAAAATTAATAAATTCCAAATGTGTGAAATCTTATTCGACTTTAAACAGTGAGTTGATCACAGCTTATTCACTCAAAGGTTTCTGATGAGGAAATGTAGCGATTTCCGAAACAGACCGTCTAGTCAGCTAAGTGATTGAATCTATACAGCGTTGTTGTTGCCTTCTTAAAAACTTACTTGACCTAGAGCTCGCAATTTAATTCATGTAATAGTTTGATAGGTCATAAATTTAATTAACTATTTAAAAAATATTTAACTAAATCAATTATTAATTATATTCCTTGCTCAGAAACGAACAAAAAAAAAAACACAAAAATTTAAGAAATAAAAAATAGCTTATCCCGATTGCTCAAAAACAAAAAGAAATTTTAAAAAACTCTAACTTTTCATGCCTTCTCTATCCAGTTATGCCTTTTTAGGAATTCAAACCTTTATTTAATACATAAAAACAAATTCACTTCTAAATAAAAATTACTTTTTAAAACGTTTTTTTAAAAGGATGAAATTAACCTTCACTATTTTAAAAGTTTTATTCTAAATTGAAACAGTGCTTAAATCAACACATGGTCATATGTTTCTTCGATATGAATTATGAACATTAGTAAGACAACGTAAAGCGCAAATTTTTTTAAACCCCTTACACCCCTCCGATAGATTTGTTATACAGCGGAGGAAAATTTTTCTGGCAACACTGAAGGCATGCATGTGCACAATAATAAAAATAATCCAACAAGCGCACCTTCACCTTGAATGAAAGCTGAACTTAGACTCAAGTATTATTTTTTTCCAGTGCAAAGCTTTCAATGAGCTTTAATACAGTATGCTTTTATTATAAGTATGCTTGTATAGAGTTTGATGACCACTGCTCTATATCATTCCAACAACAAAGTGACCATTTTAGTCCTTGAAAGGAATTTGAACGAGCTTGAATGGTCAATTGTGTTTTATGCGTAGTTATTTTAAAAGTTAAAGCCATTTAGTGTCGTCAGTACAGTACTGCCTGAAACTTTAAACGTGTTTTTCACGAAACTGCTTTTTCCAACACGGTTGACATGATATCTCAAGTTCTAATGAACCAGGATTGTGTAAAAATTTTGTTTTTTAATATTTTAAAAAATTCTTAACTTTGAAAAAAAGGCCAGAAAATTATTTTTTATCAAACAGTCACCATTTCGCGAAAAATTGCCATGCCGCTATATCCCTAGTTTGGGCTAAAGCGATATTCTTACTAATTAATTTTATTTTAATATAATTTTTTAAAGATCAAAAAACCAAGGCATGCGCCGTATACAAACAATGTTTGGTCTTTGACCTTTGGCCTGAATATAGATCATCAGAGGAGGAATCGATTGGAACCATACATGAATTATCGATTAGGCGGAACAAACATGAAAGATAATTTAAATTCCTTATAACCGAGGCTAGTGTTAGGCCTTAACCTCGGCAAGCATTTTCAGCCCTCAAATGTTCCTGTCTTTTAATTCAAAATTTTCCACAATTTAGCTGTGGATTTTTTGTTTCAATAATTCTTAATGCAGTAAAGAACAAAGAAAGCTAAAAGAATCATGCCTAAGCCCGGATTCGAACCGGGGACCTGTGAGTTGATATTCTAGCGCACTCTTCACTAGACTACAAAGGCCGACAGTAACGATCTTTTTTTCAGATGACTAGAAGGGTTGAAATCGTGCCAACATGGATTCACCCATTTTCTTAGCACCCCACTCCACCAGTCTGTGGTTTTTTCAATTTTTAACTTTATTTTAATCATAATTATTGGTTGTTTTTATTACCGTCAAAATGAATTCGAGCCTCTACACTAGAATACTGCCTTAAACCATTACTTTTTGGAAATTTTTATGAATGTTTTTCTATAACGATGACGTTATTTTGTATGGGAAATAGGTGGAGTTTCGGTTTTTTTAACCAAATTACATACCTCGAGTGCATAATTAAAGTTTTAACTTTATTGTTAAGTTTGAAGCCATTGTACTAAATTTTGAGGAATTTAAAGAGTTTTTACAGTTTTCACAAAGTTACTTTGTATGAGGAGAGTAAGGCGTGATTTTCATTATATTTTTTCAAATTTCATACTAAGTGTGCATATTTATGGCTAAAGCTTTTTATTTGAGTTTTTTTGCATTGGAGGTAGGCATGATTTGCATCTGATTTTATTTGAACATTTTCTAAATTTTGAAATAAAAGCTATTATATTGAATTTCTTTACGATAGCTCTAAAATAACGGCTGTTATCGTGATCACAGGCAGACAGACAAACAGACATACAGACGGTCTTTGCTAAATCGACTCAGAAGGCGATGCTGATCAAGAATGTATACACTTTTCTATACCTGCCACACCTCCTTCTGTGCGTTACAAACGGGGCTTAAAAGTTAATACATTGCTTACCAATACATGTGCATCATTGCAAACAAATCCCTCAAATTTCAACCCTGTTTTTTATACATTTTTTTGTTATTCTTATTATTTATAAAAAATAAAGTTTTTGACAACTTTTGTTTTGACCCTTTTTGAGAAAACCACTTTTCAAATACGTTTCGCTTCTAAAATTCTGACGTTAACAATATTATCTCAATGCTAATATGTCAGACTAGTATGAAGTGAAGGTGGTTTCGAATCCTGAATGTGATGAGTTCCAAAATAAAGATTTTAATAATTGAAATTCAAAACTTCCTTCATCATTTCCGCCAAAATCTGGAAGGAAACGTTTTTTAATACATTTTTTTATTTCAATTACAAAAAATACTAAAAAAATCAATGTTTCCTCCTGACAGCGTCCACATTTTAATTAAAGACGGTTGGGTCTCGGCTAAACAACACTATAGAATAACCTCTTCCATATGTCATATAAGCCAAATTTTTCAGTATCTTGAATTTAAAAAAAAAAAAATAAAAGCTTTTGACGTTGAATTAAAAAACTTTATTTAAAGATTCTAAAAAAACTAATTGTGGTTACAAAAAGTGTTAAAAAATTTGATATTGAGAAAAATTTCTGTTTAATTATAAAAATTTCCTTTGCGCCAAACCATTTGATTTTATGATGTTTTTATGAGTGTAGATATGAACCTTAGTCATACACAAGACTTGGCTGAAATCGAGGCCACTTCCTCATGTAACTTATTTTTGACTTTAATGTTGTATTGTATATATTTTACTATTTGTCTTTTCGAATAACATAAATTGCATTACAATAGGCTAGTACTTGCCTTTATGGAATAAATTCAGAAGATCCTCAAATTCGATCCATTTTTTGCCATATTGATATTCACAAAAATATGTGTAGAGACACGAAAATAAAAAATGAGTTAATGCTTTGGGGAAAAATAGCTAAATAGCACATTATAGCTTAAGTTTTTTCCAACTTAATTTATAAGTATATAATGCTTGTGTACCAAAATGAGTGAACGTTAACTTCCTTAAATTTGTTGAAAGTTTGAAAATATTTTATTGCAGATACGTTATTGCATGCGTTAAAGCATGAAGACACGAAATTCGAAAAAGAAAGAACCATTTAACCATTTAAAAAAATTTAAAATAATATTGCTGTTTTCTCTGAGTTTGTTTTCTCTATTCATTTTCCTTTTTTGTTTTCTTATTTCATACTTGTATATGTTAAATCATTAAAGTTAACTTCATTTATCAAATAATCCATCATGATGCTACAGATACAGAATTATTGTATGTAACTGAAAGTATATCTTCAGCTCACAGCGCTCAGATGCTTTGTGCTACATCAAACTATTAAAAGAACCAATATCTGTAGAATAACAAATGGATATTTATTTTTATATTAAGCGTTCGTCGTTATGTTTTAGTTGTGTTTGTGTTAGGATCTGTGTGTGTGAGTTTAAGACCCGTTGATAAATACGTTGGTGAATAGTTAATGAACTAAAAAAAATTGGTTAAAAATATATAATGTAAAAATACGATAAAATTTTTTGCATTTTAAAGTAATTTTTTAAAAATGTTTTTAATTGTTTTAAAGGGTTAAAAGAGCTGGTTTTGTGGACAAATGTATGAAACTTTTCTTCCACTGACCAAAAAGTCTAAAGAGACGTGACTTATTAATTTTACACAAATTAAATGACGAACAAATTTCTAAGAAGAAAGGTTTTTTTTAACCAACAACAGCCAACTTTTGGGTTAATGAGTTAAGTTTCAATCTGATATTAAATAAATGTTGCTTGGATATTTATTTAGTTGTTGCTTTATATAAGTTGCCAAACTTAGCACAGTTTTGGACAAGTTAGACGATAACAACTGTTTTCGGGATACTTTAATGGCTGTTTTCGGTGTTTTTGGTACAATCGTACAAAATTTGAGCTTGGTTTAATAAGTGAGAGTGGTACCTCAGATACAATTGGAATTAATTGTTGGCTATAACTAAATAGAAACTGGGGCTATGATTACAAAAAATGCATTCATAATTCTCACTTATGATTATTAAAATTCGAAAAAATTTTGAATTGGTTGTACAAATGAGGCACCATCATCACAATATTAAAATCTGTTATTTAAGATTTTATAACAGGGTAAAAAGTGATCCTATGGTACTTAAATTTTTTAAAAACTTTGTGTATATGAAAACTTAAAATCATTACAAATTTGGAATAGATTGAGCAAATGGGCGTGACACCATCCATGTAAGTTGAGTTTGTGATAAACCATTGTAGTGCTATATTGTGAGTGACTAACATTATGTTAACAACGGGTTACAACTAAAAATCTGCACTGAGTTTATTCATATTAGAAATTCAAAATATGGTATAAACATATACTGAAGCAATACTTTCTTGTTAAATTATTATATTATGAGTAGATTTTAATCAATGAACTTTAATAAATGGGCCTTTGTCGGCCAGCCATCGTAGTTTTGTTCGTACTTGTTAGCAAGCACATTGTACGCCATTTATCGACTTCCTTAAGGCACTTCCGCATACGTCATGTCAACTACTTCACATTTTTGGCCTTTTCACCATTCTTCTAAACCAAAAGTTTAAGTTCTCCAAAAAAATCTTCAAATGGTTGGCATTGTGGAAATTTAGTGGGGTTCCTGTCTTTAGGCACAAAATTACGTTTTTGCTGATCAAGAACTTCAATTTCGTCTTTGCATAATGCGAGGATGCTTTGTCCGGCCAAAATACATAATTATCATTCTAATAATATTTATGAATAAATGGAAGCAACATTTTTTCTACACAATCATTTTGATAGATCACTTGATTTATTTCCGGACCAATTGGCTTGAAGTAAGGCTTCGAAATTAATTTGTCAGGGACAGCAAAGTAAAGCATAACTTCTTGACTAAACTTTTTCTTGAATTTATATTTTACATCAGGAGAGCCGAAATAAATCTCGTCATACAAAATGAACGATTTTCTATTGTAATCTTTGACCATCCACCGACATTGAGATTTTACTAGTTGAACTTGCTCTTCAGTGTACTCTGGAGACCGCTGCTTCTTTCGGACTTTAATATTAAGGGATTTTTAATGTTTTACAAATATATGGATGCGAGTATTTCGGAATTTTCGGGCGTCTTAGGTTTGACTTATGACATCTTTGTTGTTTATAGCGGTTTTAAGCTTTTTAATGTTTTTTTAGACATCATAATCGGTTTTCTTCTGGAACCAGGTTGTCTTTCTATTTTTATGGTACTCTGGATAGAATATATCGCCTTTTTTGGCATGCCTTGAGCCATAAAATGATCGCATGTGAACTTTTTCCCTTCTCTAAATGCTGCTGACAAAAACGTACAATACGCTCGCAGAGATGCTGATGCTGTGAAGGCATTTTAAGGACTAACGTAACAAGTGCGCTGCTATGGGTCATATGATGAAAATATAATGCAATAACTCATTTATTTACGCAATGCTTTCATGGCAAAACAACGCGTGTTAAAACTGCAAGCAATTTAAATCAGTGCAGATTTTTTGTTATAACCCGTTAATAAGCAATAATGATCAATATCAGTACGAATCCGGCAGATGGGTCAGCTTTCTCACATGTAAATTCATTAGTTTATATGATTCCTTATGAAAAAACATACCTAGTGTCAGATTTATTTAAAAGTTAAAGAAATATTGAAAAATAGATCAATTTTTAAAAAATTTAGTTTGCTGTGTGTTGCAATACATAAATTGGAACACAGTTTATTAAGAGTTTTGTCCTGGCAGAAAAAAAAGCATTGATAATTTAATTGTAACAAAATTTAAAAACAAAACCAAAAATAGTTTTTTTCCTCTTGTGAAAAATATAATTTAACTATTTTATAAATGATTACGATGATATACTCATGTAATGGTGAATATTATCACATTATCACATAATACATTATTTTTTATTGTTAGATAAAGAGAAACTATTCAAGATTCATATGCAACATTTATGCAAAATAATAAAAATTTGTTTCTTAAATTTATTATACGTAATTTTTGCAACCAACAAATATGCCAGAGAAAAAGTCAAGTCCAACAGGACGTAAAGTAGACATTATTATACTTAAAATGCAAAAGGATGACCGTAATATAACTAGATATATTTTTTCAAAATTCCATAAAATTTTTAAAAAATTTTGCGTTTAACGAATATATGCCGATATAAGTCATTATATTAAAAAGTTTAATATAATAAGTATTATTAGAAGAAAAATATAACATATAAAAACATTATTTTTTGAATTTGTTAATTTTAAGCACTGTAGTTTGCTTGGAAATATTGAAAAAAATTGCAAATATAATAAAAGATTTCACTGAACACAAATTCCAAATATATCACTTATTATGCAAACTATCAGCATTTTTATATTTTTAATTTAAAAGCAGTGAAGTAAAAAAAATGCTCGTTCTGAGCATTTGACATTTCCTGACAATTTTCAAAATGCCAAATTCTATTTTGACTTCATCTCGTTAAGCATGTACTGATCGATTCACTGTGCTGTCACTGCTGCTGCTGTGATTATTATTCTTGTTGCTGTAAGGTGCCACATGGTGTGTCAACCGCAACCTATCTTATTCGCAAGAATTTCTTATGTTTCTTGAATTCAATCTTCAGCTGCTGAACTGTCACTCTTTCAGTTATGGTTCGGATTAAAATTTCAAGTTTCATGGGCTTGGCTTCTGCTGTAAAATGCATAGAGGAGGGAAATCCACAGGATATACGGTCGTTCGTTTTGCCTTTATGCTTTGTCTTTTGCAAAATTTCTGTCACGATTTGCTTAGATGATGGCGGAGATCATCCGGAAAGCAGTTTATTTGTAGCGTTTTACTCTTGCTTAAATACTTGTTGCTTGCACTTAATTTTTTTTTCTTTTTGTAAAAGGGTATTAATTTTTGTAAGCAAATGTTTAACAGCTTATGAGCTGTCTAATCTATTTGCATCTATTTGTAGAAATCGTTTTACGGTTAGGTAATTTTTAGGTTGATGTAGTCGATGAGCTGCAGTTACTTTTATTTATTGAATATAAAAGCGGTATTCAATAAGTTTATAAAAACCCAAATAGTTTGTTTAAATTTTTTATTTATAACAGTGCCTTAACCTATTTTTTAGTAGAAGGCTTTCAAATTCAAGGTCAAAGCCGAACATTCTATTTTGTACCCTTTCCTCAAATTCGAAAGTTGAGTAAATTTTATGTAGATTATAAAATAAAGAGTGCTTTTGAAGTGTCCACATTTTCCACTCGGACCGTCAGGCAAGCCTTCTAGGAACAAATGTATAAAGAAAGTTAAATTTAGAGTAAAAAAAGCAAATCATGAAAAAAGTTATCCTTAAAAAGTACCTTACCGATGGTTGCATAAAGTAAATCTACCAGTAACTAGAGCTAGCTAATCTAAAAGTAATAAAATATTTCATTATCTATATAGCTGTGTCGATACGTAGTAGCAAGTTGACTTAACCCATCTTGGCCCGGTACCAGTTCCCATGAACTGATTTTGATAAAATTTTATACATCGTTATTTCTTAGCCTAATTAAGATATATTTAGAGTTTCATGAAAATGGAACTTATGGTTCTTGAGTTCTGAGATGGTAACTTTAGTTACCAATGGGTTGATAAGTATAATGATTTGGACAAATATTAAATGTAGTCAATTTACTAAACGAAAATAGTTTTATTTGAAAATTTTTGTGTAAATTAAAAGAATAAGTCAAAAATGTAGAACATTTTTTTAAAATTTTATTTCTGCAAATAATAATATTCTTATTTATGATTAAGAAGACGAAAAACTAAAAAATAGGTTTCGAAAAATAAAGAATTCATAAGTTAAAACACAAAATAAACAGTTCATTTTTAATTCTAAGACTAAAGAAAAAAGAAGGAAAACAATGTTGATGCAATCGGACTTTGCATTTTGAACACTCAAATGGAGTGTGAGTATGGCAAACAGTGCAACGTCGTCGGTTACCAGGCGCTCTCGTAATACAATGCACATTCTGCTTCAAATAAGGCTGTTGATATTTTGATGTTTGTAACGACTCTGTCGATTGTTGTCTAGACATTGAATTTTGTCGAGTTATGGATGGTGGGTCAGATGTCAGAAGTGCATTGACACGTCCAGAATTGGAGCGGGTGCAGTTTTCGGATCAGGGTTGCTTTTCATTGTGGGAATGGTACAAATTATTTTATATTTTGCTTTGAAATCACATGAAAGCAACACAGACACAAAAATTGAACGCCAGATCATAGTAAAAACTAAGAAAATAACACTGAACGTATGCAATCTTTAGCAAAAATATGGACACATTTATGTCACTCAGAGGGATATCCCTCTCAGAAATTCATTTTCATGAATTTTGTTCCACGGCGAATCCACAAGCCGCGACGGAAATTGATTCTGTGCGTGCTCATACGCAGGCGATGTTTGCACGTGACGACAATTTCGCACGAGGCTTCATGTTAAATCGAAGAGGGAAAAATTGTGAGACCCCTCTATATCTTATGTCAATTCTATTTATTTTAGAATAAGGTCAATGAAACGTACATCATTCGAAAGGTACTGCACCATAGATGTGCCGAATCATGTTAGATTTTAAAGTGATGACCTCTGACTCGAAATATAAACATTGAAAGTTTATATAAATTTTAGTAAGGAATCTCAGGGCTAGAAAGAAGTAGAATAGTGAATGAGATATCATATGAAAGGGCTAGCTGCATAATATGATTGCATTTTTGATTGGTGAACTTCGACCTAAAATATGAGCGTTAAAAGAGCACTTATTTATATAATCTTAACTGTAAGAGATGGAAAAACATTATGTAAGATCAATTTTAGACATTGATAATATGTGCAGCAAGTACTGGAGACATTTTTCGCCATCTCTTACGGATACCCTACAATAAGCATTTTTTTATACAACAAATAAATAAATATATTTTTTGTGATGGTAAAATTTCTTACAAATAGTAAATTATGACGATAAATCGAAAACTGTAGCTTTTCTCAGTTCAACGTATTTTGGTATGAAAAGCCCTGGTTGAGAAAAATAACGGTGTACGAACGTTTCTTAGGGTAATGTTTTTACAGATAATATTTTTAAAAAATTTCGGCTATTTTGATATCAAAATTTACTGCGATAATTTTAAACTTGATTGCGTTAGTTTTTTTTTGTACGACACATTTACTTAAAGCACGGTCATCGCCTCAGAATGAGAAAAAAACGATTGAAATTTCAGAAAGTTGGTCGAATTTCGGCCACAGGCGATACTAGTATATTTAATTAAATCAATTAAAAATAACTCTATTTTTGGGGCTTTACGAAAAAGCTTAAAACTTATTTCCTCCAAATTTTTTTTTAATAATTATTAATTTATCTTATCAAATTATAATTATTCATACAATAGTATCAATTCATTACATGATCCATACCTGCTATTTATATTGTTTATATACTTCTATAAGTGATGGTAACTGAAATTACCGGTTGGGCCAAAATGGGTTAAGACAGAACTGAGTTATTGATGTATCTGTGTTTCACGCAAAATCTGGAGATTCTAGCATGACCTTAGCAAAAATTATGACACAAAAACGAAGCAACGTTTCATATAACTTATATGGCGATTGAAAACTTTGACACCAGATTTCTCGAAACATGATTTTTACACTTAAAATGTTATTATAAAACATCACAGATATAAATTTGCAGAACATCTGAACAAAAACCTCTTCCTTGTAGCCAGTAATCAATATCAATATCAATATTCTAGCATGACCTTAGCAAAAATTATGACACAAAAACGAAACAACGTTTCATATAACTTATATGGCGATTGAAAACTTTGACACCAGATTTCTCGAAACATGATTTTTACACTTAAAATGTTATTATAAAACATCACAGATATAAATTTGCAGAACGTCTGAACAAAAACCTCTTCCTTGTAGCCAGTAATCAATATCAGAGTATTCAACGAATAGCCAAATATTATGGCTAGCAACAATTCGAATAATTCAGCAACTTAATGACACAATTTATATTTTAATGTTGGGTATAAAAAAGAACTAGTCTGCGTAGGGGAGCTAAGAATTACTTTATTTTACTTTATCAAATTTAGTTTTGCTGGTATGACGTAATTTGAACCCTTTTATAATGTTAAATCCTTGGTTGATGCCAGCAGAGTGATCGGATTACAAAAAATATTAGATTAAAATTCCGTAGACATTTGTTTTAATCAGGAAGCACATTTATCATTTACTATTTTGCTGATTCTAGAATAAATTAAAGTTTTTTCATCATTACTTGAGCCCGCTAGTGGTCGCAAATCGACCATTCCACTTTGACCTTTAGACCTACGCTGTGACATGAGTTCGCTTACGTTCTCAGATGAGCATAGAAAGAGGAAGAAAACTGCTTTATTTCTATTTCTATAAATATTTCTATAAATATTTCTATTTTTAGTTTGCCGCTCAGTGTTAATTAACGACTTTTCATACAAAAATACGTTATACTGAGAAAGGCTACAGTTTAAGAGACATTGTCAAAAGTGATGTCGAAATAACAGGAATTTTTCAAAGTTTACTTTTTCTAAGAAATTTCATCATCCTAATATACATTCAAAAATGTTACCTTAAAAAAAATTATTAACCAAAATGAAAATTCTAATATTTCAAGAGTTATCAACATGAAAATGAGTATATGTCTTGAGTAATTTTTGATTCTGAGATATAAATATTTAAAAAAAAATTATTGCTTTCGGTAAGGTTAGGTTAGGTTAGGTTAAACCGGATGCCTTCGTGAAGGCTCACATAGACCAATTCAGGTCCATAGTGGTACCGGTAGCGAACAAAAGGAACCTTTGTGTTTATTTAAAAGAGGGATTCCAGAGACACCCTGGCTACATATTTAAGCGACGGGAATGTCGAGCCTAGGTATTTTAGTCTCGATCTAAGTAGGGCGGGGTATGTGCATAGTAGGTGCTCCAGGGTCTCCACTGTGCCCGGTTCCTTGCACTTCCTGCAGTTGTCATCCGTGGTGATGCCAAGCTTCCTCGAGTGGGCTGCCGTCATGCAGTGACCAGTGAGCATGCCCACTAGTGTCCTGTAATCTTTGCGCTGGCGTACCAAGATGAACAGAGTTCGTTTTTCGCATTGTGCATTGCACGTGATTTTCGAAATTTTGCACGATGTCGTATCTCTCCATCTACGATTCACTGCTTGTGTGGTTCTTCTTCCGAGGTTCCTGTACAACTCTTGTAGCGGAGTAAGTACATGCTCTGCGAGTTCTGATTCCAGCCCGGCGCCTTCTTTTGCTAGACCATCTGCCATCTCGTTTCCCTCAATGCCCTGGTGGCTAGGGACCCAGTAGATGCGCACTCTCTTCGAAGCGCATAGTGATCTAGTGCATCTCTGCCAGCCAATACACTTTTGGACTTTATGCTAGCGGAGCGCATGGATTTGATCGCTGCTTGACTGTCAAGGAAAATGTTGATGTAAGAGTGTTGTGTGTCCATGCTGAGATCTATCTCAGCAGCCTTTCTTATGCCAAATATTTCCGCCTGGAAGATACTGCAGTGATTCGGCAGTTTATATGGCTGCTTTATATAAGGCTCTGCGCAATACACAGCCGCACCTCCCCCGTAGGCAATTTGGAGCCGTCTGTAAATATGTTGACCGCCTGCTGTGCTTGTTCTATACCTTTGCACCAGTCATTTGGTCCCAGAAGAGTTCGTGCTTTGGAATTGACTATCGTGCGGGGCACCATGTAGTCCGTGCTACTAAGTAGATCCTTTCCGATTGTACAATGTCCAAAATTTTGAATGTGCATGTTGCCTGCCGCCGTAAGGCGTTGTGCCGTTTTTCCGGCTATTAGTTTTGCGTGTATGTCCAGGGGGTCCATACTTAGAATGGTTTCAAGCGCTTTAGTTGGAGTTGACTTCAGTGCCCCCGTGATGCATAGCGCTGCCTGCCGCTGAGTTTTCTCCAAGTGCCTGAGGAATGTTGATTTGTTCACAGCCGGCCACCACACAATACTCCCATAGAGTAGAATAGGACGCACTGCCGTTACATAGATCCAGTGCATTAGAAAGGGTGAGAGACCCCAGGTACTGCCTAGCATATTCTTGGATGTGTATAGCGCAATGGTGGATTTCTTCACCCTTTCTTCTACGTTGGTTTTCCATGACAGCTTGCTGTCCAGGACGACTCCTATTTGTGTGTATTTTCGGTATGAAACGTATATCGTTCAATTTCGGTGGTATCCACTGTTGTATCTTGTAGCTTTTCGTGAAAAGAACCAGATCCGTTTTCTCTGCGTTAATACTAAGACCGACTGAATTTGACCATCTAAGTCCATCTTTGAGTGTGCTCTCCATTATGGAGCTTACTGTTGATAGACATTTCCCTACTATAATTATTCTTATATCGTCTGCATAGGCAGTTATCCTCGGGGCTCTACCTGCGAACTTTTTGAGTAGTTCGTTAAATACTAGATTCCATAGTAGTGGCGAGAGGACCCCTCCCTGAGGTGTCCCACTGCGAGCTTCCCTTACCATGGATTTAGTGCCCCACTCAGCCCGCACCTTTCTGCAGCTTAGCAACTTGTCTAACCAAAGGTTTATTGCCGGTGGTGCCTCTTTTGCACGTAATCCACTAAGGATTGCGGTGGTTGATACATTGATGAATGCACCTGAGATATCTAGAAACGCCCCGAGTGCGTATTCCTTGTGGTGGAGGGCTTTTTCTATGGTTACTACTAGGGAATGTAGTGCCTTTTCAACCGATTTCCCTTTCGTGTATGCCTGCTGGTTGGTTGATAACTGGATTGAATTGTTTCTTAGGTGCAAGTCAATCAGTTTCTCGAGCGTTTTGAGTACAAAGGAGGTCAGACTTATTGGCCTGTAGTCTCTCGGACATGGATGGCTGCTCTTACCTGCCTTCGGTAAGAATATAACCCTCGCTGTCCTCCAAGCCACAGGTACATAGTTTAGCCTGATGCATCCGTTAAATATATTCTTCAGCCATGGGACGACTCGCGATTCAGCCGTTTGCAACATGGCAGCAATTATACCGTCTGGTCCCGGAGATTTGTATCCCGAGAACAAGTTTATAGCCCAAACGATTCCGTCCGACGTTATTAAGTCGTGTGGAACCTGTAGCGGGGTTGTCCTGTGCCCTCGTATTGTAGCAGTGCTAGGAGCTTCGGTACAACCAGGAAAATGCGCCTTTAAAAGCACCTCGAGGGATTCGTGACTGCTCTCCGTCCACTGGCCATTGTCTTTGCGTAGCTGGCTCTGAATGGAGGTCTGCTTTGAGAGTAGCTTCCTGAGCCTTGCAGTTTTTTCTATATTTGAGCAGAAGTTCTTCCACGAGTGTCTTTTTGCTCTGCGTACGTTTGTTTTAAAAAGTTTGAGTCTACATTTGTATTTCCCCCAAATTTCTTCTTGGTCAGCTATTTTAGCTAGTTTAAAGAAATCTTTTAGGTCGCGTCTTTGCTCTGTAAGATCCGGACTCCACTATGGTGGTTTGATCTTACGCTTTGTGACCTTTCAATGCCCTCTTTCGTATTAATTTGTTTAGTAGCTGGTAATTTGGTTTCAATGATGCTTCTGTAGCGGTTCCAGTTAGTGTTTCTGGTGCTTCTAAAGATCTTTTGAGCTGGAGTGTAATTAAAGCTTATACTGAAGCTAATATAATTGTGGTCTGAGAAGAAGAACTGTGCTAGCACCCTCCAATTTGTGACTAGAGTGTTGTTGTCGGAGGATATCGTTAGATCTAGCTCGTTCGACGAGGTGGGGCCTACATAAGTGGGTTCCTCGCCGATGTTAGCTATACTGAGTTTATGTTGTAAAATAAAGTTAAGTAGGGACTCACCTCGATCATTGATGTCTGGGCTGCCCCATACTGGGTGGTGTGCATTGGCATCTGCTCCGATGACAACTGCTTGGTTCTTCCCGCCGGCGATTGCTACCATTCTTTGTAGCTCGTCTGATGGTGCGTTGACGTCATACGCCATGTAGCATAAGGCCACCAGGATCGGCTCGTCCGCGTCGCCCTCTAGCGCCACAACGGTAAGATCGTCAGTGTTGTAATGAGTTTCGGTAAAGTAGCGAAACAAATATCACAACGAGATTGCTCATACTAAAATTAAGTGAAAATAGTTGAAGTTATCAAACACTAGGAAAACAGGGTATAAAAAAGCTCACAGTGTAACAAGAACTTGTCCTCACAGACAAAATTCTAGAGATGTCAGTTAATGACTCTCCTAAAGAACCAAACTTGAATTATCTATCAAATGGTACTTAACTGGATTTTTTACTGTCGATTTCGTTTTAGTTTTGCTTAGAAGATTACAGCTAATAAAGAAAACTTTAATTATTTGCTTTTGTGGGCATTTAAGAATTAAAAAGCAGAACATATTAGACCTTTCTCTACACTTTGTTGAATGCATTTTATTAACGAATAATCGATTATGAAAAAGTTGTATTTCTACTGCTTCATAACTAGCAGTGTTTTGATGTAATATATTAGTAATATAATGTATTACTTATTTACTTACTTAGTTGGCGCTACACCGTATGTCGGTCTTGGCCTCATCTAAGATTTTGCGACAACAATTTCTGTTTCTCGCTTGCTGGCGCCAGTTGGAAATTCCAAGCTTCGTCAGGTTGTCCTCTTCTTGGTCCTTCCAACGAAGATGCGGTCGTCCTCTTCTGCGTTGACCGCAGCTGGATACCGAATCGAATATTTTCTTCACTGGAGCATCGTCTTTCATGCGCTGAACATGACCTAGCCAGCGAAGCCGCTCGATTTTAATGCGCTTGACTATGTCGATGTCAGCGTACAGCTCATATAGTTTATCATTACACCGTATTTGGTACTCGCCATTGACGCAGATTGGTCCGTAGATCTTACAAAGAAACTTTCTCTCGAATTCTCCTAAAGTCTTTTCATCTGAACTGCTCAGCGTACAGGTTTGTGATGCATAAAGTAGGATGGGAATGATGAGCGATTCATAGAGCGTGATTTTTGTTCGTCGAGAGAGGGCTCTGCTTCTCAATTGAGCCCGAAGTGACATTGCCACAGGGCATGAGTTATTCTTCGTTTGTTCTCAATGCTGATATCGGTGGTTGAGTTTATGCTGAATCCCAGTTAAACGAAGTCCTTCACAACCTCGAAGGAGGTATTGTCCACCGTGACGTGGGTTCCAAGACGCTGGAAATGTTTGCTTGTTGACACCAAAGCATTTCGTCTTATCTGCATTCACTGCCAGTCCCATTCGACTTGATTCTCTTTCTAATCTGGAGAATGCTGCAATGACTTCGCGCGTATTATGGCCAATGATATCGATGTCATCAACATACGCAAGCAGCATAACACTCTTGTAGAATATTGTGCCACTACGTCTCAGATCAGCAGCTCGGATGATCTTCTCCATCATTTGGTTGAAAAAGTAGCTCGATAAGGAATTACCTTGTCTGAAAACTCGTTTGGTCACAAATGGTGGGTAGAGGTCCTTCCCGATTTTAACTGCGCTGCTGTTGTTGCTCAGTGTCATCCTGCAAGGTCGTATTAGTTTTGCAGGAATATTAAATTCAGACATGGTGGAGTACAGGTGCTTCCTTATTGGGCTGTCGAAGGCGGCTTTGTAGTCGATAAAAAGATGATGGGTGTCGACTTGTTTTTCTTGGGAAACCACACTGATAAGGTCAAATTAGTTGGCTTGCAATGGGATTCAATCTTTCACATTAAACGCTCGAAAGAACCTTATATGCATTATTAAGAAGGCTAATTGCCCACGGTAATTGACACAAATAAAGGGATTGACATTGTTGTGGATTGGGCAGAGCACACTGAGATTCCAATCGTTCGGAATGCATTCTTCCGACCGTATTCTGCGTAGAAGCTCGTGAATGCATTTACATAGAGCTTCGCCTCAGTTCCTAAACAGTTCAGCAGGTAAGTCATCAGCTCCCGCGGCTTTGTTATTTTTAAGCAGCTATAGCTGTCAGAACTTCATCATAGTCGGGCAGCGGAACCTCGACGCTGTCATCCGTAATTGGGGCTTATGGAATATCATCTCTATTGTCGGGGTTGTTGTCATCGTCGCCATTAAGACCTTAGAGAAGTGTTTCCTTCAAAACGTCAGTGTACTCTGGGCATCTATCACTAGATTCTCGTTTTCATCCTTGCAGATAGAGGCCCCGGTTTTAAAACCATCGGCAGGCCGTCTTATTTTTTCAAAAAATTTTCGGGCTCATTCCTGTCACCAAACATCTCAATCTTCTCATGTTTGCGCTTTTCTGCCTCTCTTTTTTTCCGCCTGAAAATACGTTTCTCTGCCCTCCTCTTCTCATTGTATTGGTCCTTAGCAGTGCGTGTTATAACCGACTGCAAGGTGGCTTTGTAGGCGGCGCACAGTGGATTGACTCTATAGAAAAAAGCGGAACTAGGGGGAAAATATGCATTTTAGAAATGCGTATTGTAATACGACTTTTTCGTTTAATAACTGTCCTAACTATATATTTCCACTCGAGTAACTTTTTAATTTTGCTAAAGTAGTTTTCAGCATGTGTTTGAAATCAAACACAAGACAGTAAAAAAATTACGCGACTATTTGACCAAAAAAAGTGATTAACTAATTGTAAATATAAAATTTTTTATTTCTGTGTTATGGTTCTTAAATTTAACTTGCGATGTATAAGTAAAAGTGAACTTTTAAAGCCGTCAGAAAAAAAACAAAAAACAAAACTCAAGGGATCACTTTGAGTTCCTTAATGTAATTTTCACATAAAGTTTTAGAAACGTTACAAACATTCACAAAAAACTAAGAATATTTGTCTGTTTAGATATTCTTCTTTTTAAGTTAATGGTTTTCATTTGCCCATTTTTCCCATTTAGCAAAAATTCAGGTCGAAGTCCAATGATCCTACAAAAATAAAAGTATCAAGTTAAACAGTATTAAAAGAGTTTCAATCCTAAGAGAAACAAATAAATATGCATTTTTCGGATACCATATATTAAGATCTTTTAAAAGACATAGAAATCATCAAAATTGGTTCATTAGTTTTCTATTGGTAATCGAAAAACTTTAACAGTGGCAAACAAGCGCTTGACAAGTAACGCCATTCACCCAAAAGCGATCGATCCATGGGCTAACATGAAATTTATTTGTGCTTACAGCCACTTGTTTTATATATTATATGACTTCACCACGTGTCTTAAAAATTGTTTGGCATGCACCTGTTTGGCATGCAGTGCATAAAATATAAAAAACAAAAAATTTGTCAATTATATTAAAATTTCTTCAAGACAATCCGGAGACAATTCAAAAAGTTAAGGAGTTCTGTGAAAATAGTTGTAGTATTAAGCAAGTGCAAATACCAAATGATTAGGCTCTTTCACTTTTTGTGTCTATAGATGTGACAAAAACTTCATATTAGATTTTACGCCAGTCATTAACAGCTATATGTAAAGAAATTCTCCCTTCATATTATAAACTTCAGAGAGCAAAGAATAATTGCTTCCCATCTAAAGAAAAAATATATAGAAAAAATATTATAAGAGTATAAGAGTAAGAGTTTCAATATCCAACATGCTACAGCCCATTTTCTTAAAATACATAAATTGTGCTATAGTTTATGAACGCAGTGTATATCTAAGGAAGTCCCTCATAGTGCTCGCTGTGTTCTTTGTAACATATTTTTTCTTGATGCCAGCCGAAAGGTCAATAAGATTTCATATAAAATCAAAAAAAATTTAATCATCGCAAGCATATTTATTAACCAAAAATTGCGGAAGTTAAAATATGCTATATTCTGTTTCGAAACTTTAAGTTCCGGTGTATATTGTAAAAGGCCTTATCAATTTTTATAGCTCGTTAATACATTTTTAAAAACGAATTTGTTGAACCTTTTAAACTGCATTAAAATATTTATTCTATGTAGTGTTGTTAAGGATTTTAAGATAAGAAAGAAAAATTTTTGAACACCCTGTAATCCAAACAGGGTGCAATTAAATATTTTTTTGACCTCAAATTCGAGTTTAGTGGCTCCCATTTTCTAACAACACAATCATTTAAATAGTATGATTGCCACTTTCGTTCCTAGTTCCGCTTTTTCCTTGTTTCGATCCAGTGTGCGGCGTCTTTCCAGTGGCGTCGCGACACTCCTGGTCGTACCACTGGTTTCAGCTAGGGCGGTGGTAGCCAATCACCTCTTCAGCAGCCGCACGCGTAGAGTTGGAAATGTGTGTCCACTGCGCGCATATATCATCGATTGGAGGAGTGCTTTGAAGCAGAAGTGAGAGTCGAGTGGGGAAAGCTTCGGCTGTCTGTTGCGATTGCAGATTGTCGACATCTAGCTTTCTCTGTAAGGTTGCGTGCATTCTTAGCTGCGCACAGACCTGTACGGATCTTGGCTGCGACAAGAAAGTGATCCGAGTCAATGTTTGCACTACAGATCGTGCATACATCCAATACACTGGAAGAGTGCCTTCCGTCGATCAAAACGTAAACAATTTGATTTATGGTTTTTTATCAGTGGACATATAGGTGGCGTTATGAATATTAAGATGCTTGAATCTTGTGCTACTTACGACCATGTTTCGTTCTGCGGCGAAGTCAATCAGCCTCATTCTGTTATCGGAGGTGTTGTGGAGGCTGAACTTTCCTACTGTTGGACCAAATATATTTTCCTTGCCCACCTTAGCGTTGAAGTCACCAAGCACGATTTTTACGTCGTAACAGGGGCAGCGTTCGTAAGCATTTTCAGGGCGCTCGTAGAAAATTTCCTTGGTCTCATCGTTCTTGTCTTCTGTCGGAGCATGCGCACATATTAGGCTTATATTAAAGAATTAAACCTTGATGCGGATTATGGCAAGCCGTTCGTTCACAGGTGTGAATCGCAGGACGTGGGGCCTTAGTCTCTTGCCAACTACAAATCCGCATCCAATTTCGTGCTTCTCCGCATTGCCGCTGTAGTAGATATGACAAGGTGCATGCCGAATGCAACCCTGTCCCTTCCATCGTATTTCTTGGATAGCAGTGATAACAGCTTCGTATCTTTTCAATACATCAGTCAGTTAGATAGAGGCACCTCCCCAATTAAGATTTCGGACATTCCAGGTGCATAACCGTAAATCATTATCAGTTTTCCGATTGCGGTAGTCGTCATCAGATTTGGAGATAATTTTTCTTCTATTCTTATATGTTTTCATTGTAATTCTGTTTAACGGGTGATTCTTCAAACCCGACGCATAACTTGTTTTAAGCCTAGGAGGCCCGTCGCTCAGACTAGCCGCCAAAATGACGGTTGTCAGTTTTGACGTTGCCCAGGAAACACCACGTGGGAGTGTGAGTCGACTTAAGGCGATTTCACAAGGACTATGCTGGCCTCGCCATGTTGAGACAGTCAGACATGTTACCCTGTCAAGGTTCGCCTCCGGCTTCCCACCAATATAATGTATTGGTTATATATATAACTTTGTATATACATATGACTAAGTAATAAATCTTATTATGGACAACTTAAGTAATAGCATACAGTAATATTATTATTTTGTTGCTAGTTACTTATAATATATTACTTTGGAAAATCTTTTTTTTTTATTTTAAAGACGAAAATTGCATTTTGATGATAATTTAGAAACAGGACTTAAAGATATGCGAGTTACTTAAAGATATGCGAAACCATAAATGAATTGCATAAGTACCCAAACTTAAAAAATGTATTTTCAAATTACAACACAACGTTGCCATTAAGTGCACTCGTTGAACGACTTTTTAGCCTTAGAGGCTATATTCTAACTCCACGAAGAAATACATTGAGTGATGAGTTTTTCGAAAAGCTGCTTATTTTAAGATATAATAACATACCTTCAATTATAGATGAGCTGGCAGACGTTGTTATGCACCTTCCTTTCTTCCATAAGTTTGTGTTCAATATTGTATGCCATGTTGTGTCTCATTACCATTACCTCAATAGGTAAAGTCGTTTAGAAGTTATGCGATCACAAACAGGCGCACCAACGAATTTATGTATACAAATTAAAAATTTTCGGAAATATCTCCACCCCAGCTCCACCTATCGGGTCCAAATTTTGTCAAAGACTTTTTTTTTTGTTTAAAAAATATATGGTGTGCATTTGGGCATAATATGTCCATAAATAAGAATTTTCGACCACCGCGCCACCTAGGGGGATCTAGTAAAATAAACAAAAACCTTCCGTAGTACCTCATGAACATACTGTGTGAATTCAAGATGGAAAGCTTCAGTGGTTCATCCGTGATGCTCGGACATACGCACCAACGTTTTTATATATTAATATGTAGAAATTTAGGTCCATATTTTTTTCAAACGTGCAATGTCACTTTAAATACGTATTTAACAGTCCTGCTTTGCAGTTTGTAAGTTGCATAAGCTATTCCGCCAAAAAAAAAGGGTCTTCGAAATAAGTTCGTCTAAAACCTTCAAAAATAACTTGAAAATTTTTGTTTTCTAATAAAAAAAATATTAAAAATAAAATTTTCTCGCTACCCACCATACATTCTTAAGAAATCCGCCTGTTTTGTGACATTTTATACAAAAAATAAAAAAATTAAAAATTCGAGAAAAGCTGAAAGCTCTGCTGAATCCAAAGAAGGTGTAATAACAGTGCTGTTTTGACCCGCTTATTCCGATTGGGTATTGTTGCAAAAAAATTAGCCCAAATTTACAGCGTATTTAGCTATGCAGTACAAAAACAAATAGTGACTCTATTCTGATGAACCAAAAATTTCTATTCTAAGCGCGTTTATCAAAATATGTAAAAAACTAGGTACCATTTGATTGACATTTTTGTTTGGTTTGTTATACAAGCAAAAGTATAAATTTAGTGACATCTCTTGAATTTTTTTTCTTTTGCGAATTCAGGATATCGCTATCTCATGTAGTGAAAAAATGATACCATTTAAAAAGTATCTGCACATCGCGCTGTTTGGCATACTCTTTTTAGTAAATCTAAAAATACATTTTAATAATATTTTTCTTTTCAACTCGTATGTGTTATTTTATTTCTTATTTTTGCAGTTACATTTTTTGTGCAGCTAAGTTGTTATTTCGACGTTGTTGGAAACGATTTCTTTTTTCATTACGAATACGAAGAATGCAGGATATAAATATATCTATCTGTCTGTCTGTGCATGTTCATCCAAAAGTCACTGCGAAATTGAGTCACTTCTTGCAGTGTCTATTCGATAGACAGTTTGTCTTCGTTATTTTCTTTCAAACCAATAATGTGGTGTTTAAATTTGTTTTTGAAACTTAAAAATAAGCAAGAAGTAATTCTTGAAATTGCAAGATAGTTTTCTGAAATTTTATATTAGAGTCTAGCAGTTTCAAGGATTTGGTGTCTCTGTATTCTACCAGAACTTAGCTACAGGAATATTAACCCGAAATGAACGACGTTAGTTTATACTGACTGATAAGGTAATATCTTCGACTGGACCGAAGTTAAAATACCCCCACTGCCCTTGTTTACTATCTTCGAAGTTTTGAATGTTTTTTATGTTGATGACATCACTTTCATAGTACATCAGAATATATTTTAATAATCAAAGCTTATGTGTAAAATATCAAGTTTAAACATTATTTTTTTGGAACTTATGAAGGTTTTGTTGTTATGATGCTTTATGTAAGAGGTAGGCGGAGTTTATAGTTTCTTAATCCAATTTACAAATATCGATTAAAACTTATTTGCAGAATTTGAAATGATTGTACTAATTTTTGTGGAATTGAAGGAAATTTTACGCTTTTCATAAAGTCACTTTGTATGGGAGGTAAGCGTTGTTTTTATTTATTTTTTTTACTAAGAGATTAAAGTAATAGATGCAAAGTTTTAAGTAATTTTTGTAGAACTTATGGAGATTTTACCGTTTTTTACTCTTACTAAAGTTAGGTTTTGTTTTTATCCGGTTCAGATAATTTTCGAACTTGATCTGTATTTTTTAGCATAAAGCTCTTTTGTTACGATAGCTCTAAAACTGTGGCTGCTATCGTGATCACAAACAGACAAACAGACATGACTTAATCAACTCAGGAGGTGAAGCTGATTAAGAATATATATACTTTTCTATGCCTGCTGCGCCTCTTTATCGGCGCTATTTCATATTAGCTGCCTTAAATTAGCGCAGCCCAACATATAAGGACTTTTTTATGACACTGAGTAAACGTGCTATGTTTCTGGAAAAGGACGGTATGCTGACAGTTTTTATTAGACAAAGAAGAAATTTGAACTTGCTCTCTTGTCTCGTTATAATATTTACAGATTTTCAGAATATTTTTTTTTTCTGAACAACTTTTGATTCCGTGAATCATCATACATCCGTTCTAATGCGATTATTCTAATGTGTTCACTTGCTGATGATTCTAATTAGATGGTCGAGATTCAATTCACCCGTTAGCTCTCCTCTAACTGTTTTTCATTTCTGTTAAATCAGTTTAACTAATTTCAATTGCATGCTTAACCCTTTCGTATTATTGCTCTCATTTTAAAACCGTTTTCAAATTAGCTCAATTAGCTGCAATTGGCTCTGGGTTCGAATGAATTTTTATTCAGATTGCAATTAGCTGTAATTGTTTTAATTAATGTTTCAGAATAATTGCAACGGTTTTTTTAAGGTTTGATTGATTGCGCTGATTTGATCGATCATTAATTTGGCTCCAAAAACAAGCAATTAAATCTCATACTCATATCTACTCTTTTCTTCTTGTTTTTCAATTTAAAGATATGTTATATATATATGGTCGTTATATTACCCAAGAGCAAAATTTATAAGTCATAAATTGTTTAGTTTAAAAATTCATGTCATGATTTATTCTTGTTTTAATTTTCTTTAGAATTCAATGAAAACTTGCTGGCCAGAGTGGACCAGTGTCAGTTCAATTGTTGTGATAATTTTAGCAAGCTGTTTCTTTTATACCTCTTTTAGCTCTGAAATGCGAGAAAAATTTGCATCAGTTTAAGAAACACGTTTTATTTTAATGAAAAAATAGACTTGCGTCCGCCATGCAATGACTTTCATTCATAATTTGTATTGAGATACAATTTCTTGTTGATTTACAATGCGCTATATAGCTATAGTTGGTGCGCATACCAGCTCGTGAAATGTTGTTAACCTTGTTGTTGTTTATTTGCGTTATTAGTGGACAACAACACCCAGTGGTAAATGGCAGCATGAAAAATCGCCTATTGCATAAATACTATGAAGCTGCGGGGTCTTAAACGCATGTATATAATATAAATTGGCCATTTCAGCCCTAGAAAAGACTTTGGCCGAGCTCTACATGACAGTTTTTACTCTCTGAATAAAATAAAACAAGTTGCTTTGGAAACGAAACTGAAATCAAACTGTTGCATGAACAACGAATACACACGAACAACTCTTGACAAAACAAATCAGATTTGCGTTAGATTGCACTTACAATTCTGCATTACAACGGATGAATGATGATATATTTGGTTATGACATGGTATACATTTAGAGTACCGACAAAGTCTTACCATCGGGCAATTACAGCATACTTCAGCAGTGTTCTTCTTGTTCAGGTTAAGCTATATTGCTGTCAAATTTGGTTGCTTGTCACTTTTATGCATAAAGATTCAAACAACTTTATTTAGAAAACTAGGCTATATTTATAGATATGTAATAAATACACCTCAGCAGAAGCAGATGAGACAATCAACTGTTTTTCCTCGTATAAAGTGTTCAAAATAATCAAGCAGCAAAACAACAAAAATTACCACAAGTACAGCTAAACAAAACCTAGAAAGATACAAAAAGTACAAAACACAGCATGGAACCCTGCGCAACATGTTGCCAAAAGGCAAGAAATCCACACACACCAACCTATACGTAAACACACACACACGCACACATCTAATCATCAGCTGCTAATTTGTTTGTGTAATAAAACATGTGGATGACCCGCTGCGTCTAACTCCAAGTGTTTTTCGACACCCACCCGCCGCTGTAGTGGAATGGGTACACATCGAGCAATCCATTAGATGCATTTTCTGTTGTTTTTTTTTCTTTCTAAATAACTGCGCAACATCTGTTGGTCTGTTGGAGAAGTCCCACCAGTGAGATTTTGTGAAAGCACTACTTTTAACTACTTCAAATGAACATTTATTTTGTTGTTGCATGGCAACTTCAGCACAACAAAAACACTGCAACAAAAGTTGAAAAAAGGTGTATTATAAATGCAAGTAATTGAAGTGGTTAATTGTTATGACAGCACAACAACATTGAGTAAGAAAGTTTTATAGAAACTCCGGGTTGGACTGGGTTGGGTCTTATCTCGAGTGACATTCATAGTATACTAAAAAAATAAAAATTAAAAGCGCGGCTGGAAAGAATCTAACCTGTGTTGATATAATTGTTATAGATATAACTTGTAACAAAATTTTTGCTTTTGATCTAATTGTGAGCAGAAATAGACTTTAATAGAGAGGCCAAAATAAGTGCTCAAAGGATACCTACAAATTCAGTTAAACGTTCTCCATATCTTTTAAGTTTTTCAAAACAATTTTAAATGCACAAACGAAGGTCATGCACTAGGGAAGTCAATCCCGGGATTCCGCACGATTAAAGCCCCTTTAAATCCCGGGATTTTTTTCGAGGATCCCGAAATTTTTTTAAAATATTTTTATTACAAGTATTCATGTTAAGTTGATTTAAGTTGGTATGAATATAGAATTAAAGGGTGTTTTTTATAGAGTGATACAACTTTGAATTGGCATCTCTGCTTTATTTGACCACCCATTTAACAGCTGATAGTTGCTTTTTGTTTAATTTGCTTGACGAATCTTAGTGTTTTATTATTCATAAAGTTAAAAAATATATCAAATTTCCTTATAATTAAAAAGATTAAATAAATCTTTAAGATATGCCGCAGCAATGAAAAATAGCCTGAAAAAATGCAGTCGTAAGTTAGTATACAATTTACTACACAGAAACTCATTTTGTGAAATACCGTTAAGTCTGCAGATATTTTTTTGTGACGAAAGTTAAATATGCCTTTATTACACGATGTCTCTTTGCTCGACGAACAATGAACACTATTTACTCTTTTTTCACATTTTGTTCGCGGTTGAAAATTGTAGCAAAATGTACGTCGAACACTTTTGACATTTCATTACTTTTTCTTCTCCTTTTTAAACCTTCCTTTCTCCTTTATATTTTAAGGGTTTCATGCAACTATTTTTTCATTACGTTTTAGTAGAATAGTAGTACTTTTCCTCAAAAAAACACTTAAGTTACTAAAGCGTAACAAAACTTTAATTTCACCACCCAGCAACACTGTTTACACGATGTTTGACGATATGATCAGCGTACAAAATGAACATGTTTTATACGACCTACAAAGTCTTCATCCACTCGAGCTCTCAGAGATTTTTGAGAAATTAAGCATTGAAAGCAACAACAAAATTCTGTGTACGCCGAGCAAACGGGCATCGTCTCACCTCAGCAATACTCATTTGTCAAGTTTACTTAAGTTTTAACCAAGTTTGATTAATATAGGTTAAGTCACTTCAGAGAAGCTCGGTCGAACTATCAGAATGGATGAAAGGAAATAAAAAAAAAAAACCTGAATGTGTACAATTTTAAGCTAACTGCTACTTTAACAATTCAAACAAAGGTGAAAAAAGCGTTCTTCTATGATGTCCCTAAACAGCTTAATTTACCACCGCAACCTCCAGATCTTAAACTCCATCGAACACTTTTGGAGAATTTTGAACAGAAATATACGCAAAAGGACTATCATGATAGCAAGATTTTAAAACTGCATTGGCAGAAGAAGGCTTAAGATCTCACCAGCAGTGAAGCAGAATCTAGTAAATTTAATGCCAAGAAGAGTGGAAGCAGTTATTAAAGCTATAGGTGGACCCAAATAGCACTAAAACTTGCCTCATATTCACGCCTTGGAACAAATAAATGGAGTTTCATATGAATTTATACTAACTTTTGACTGGTGTACTGGCATTAATTTTAACTTTACTTTTATACTTTGCTTCAAATTTTTATTCAAATGCTTCAATTTTGAGTTATAAATTTATCTCTAAAAAATAAATTATTTATGATTTTTGTATAATTTATAAATAACTCAAATTAAAAAAGAATAATTAAAAAATATTTTCATAAACCAAAAATAACAATTTCTGTAACCCTTATGTTGACTGATGGGTCTGCACTAGGGAAGTCAATCCCGGGATTCCGCACGATTAAAGCCCCTTTAAATCCCGGGATTTTTATCGAGGATCCCGAGATTTTTTTAAAATATTTTTATTACAAGTATTCATGTTAAGTTGATTTAAGTTGGTATGAATATAGAATTAAAGGGTGTTTTTTATAGAGTGATACAACTTTGAATTGGCATCACTGCTTTATTTGACCACCCATTTAACAGCTGATAGTTGTTTTTTGTTTAATTTGCTTTGACATTTCATTATGGATTGACTTACACCAGAGCAACGCGTGCAAATTGTGGAAATTTTTAATCAAAATAATGGTTCTGTTCGTCAAACTATCGTGCACTTCGTCCATTTTATGGCGTACATAATCGTCCTTCAGAGCTGCTAATTCGAAGAACAATAGATCGTTTTCGGACCACATTTACTGTTACTGATAATGTGCATCCCGTGAGACGCCGAACAGTGCGCACTGAAGAATCTGTAGCCGCTGTACAATAAAGCATTGAAGATTATCCTAATCAATCAATTTGTCGCCGTTCTCATCAACTGGGGTTGTGTCCTTCCACTTTATGGAAGATTTTACGAAAAGATCTTGGCTTAAAACCTTTCAAGATTCAACTTGTGCAGGAATTAAAGCCAAACGACCATCGTCGCCAATTCGGCGAATGATCTGAAGCACAAATTGATTTTGCTTTTGAATTTCCACGGAAAATCTTATTTTCCGATGAAGCCCATTTTTGGTTGAATGGGTACGTAAATAAACAGAACTGTCGTACTTGGAGTGAGGAGAATCCACAAGCTTTTGTCGAAACACGATTACATCCATAGAAAATTACTGTTTGGTGCGCTTTATGGGCTGGCGGAGTCATTGGCCCATATGTCTTCAAAAACGATGACGGTTAGAATGTTACTGTCAATGGTGAACGGTATAGGAACATGATTCCAAGTTTTTTCGTACCTCAATTAGCTGGCATTAATCTTGCTGATATGTGGTTCCAACATGACGGAGCCACATGCCACACAGCGGGTGCTACAATTGATTTACTCAAGGAAACTTTTGACGAAAAAATAATTTCACGAAATGGCCCAATTAATTGGCACCCAAGATCGTGTAATTTAACCCCATTGGATTATTTTCTTTGGGGTAATGTAAAGTCACTTGTCTACGTCGATAAACCACAAACAATTGAACACCTGGAAATCAACATTCGAAGAGTTTTCGGCGAGATACGGCCGCAAATGCTGCGAAAAGTTGGTGAAAATTGGTGTTCCAGATTGCGCCTTGTACGCACCAGCCGTGGCAGCCACATGGCCGAAATTATATTTAAAAATTAATGTCATAAAGCCCGTTTCATTGATAGTAAAAATATATTACTATGTTTGATTATGATTTAAACTTGTATCAATCTATAAAAAACACCCTTAAGAAAAACCTTTTATTTAGGCTGAAAAAGATTGTTAGGAATTTAATCACTTGAGCAAAGCCTTTGGAAAGTTTTAGGAGATTTGCAACAACAGGAAGTCAGCTTTGTATTTCAAAATTGTCAGATATTCTGACTTAGGAAATTATTTTGTTTTGTTGTGAAGGCAATTGTGATCGAAACTCACAAATTGCTTACGATTATCGTAAACTATTTTTCTAACTAGCATAGAATTAGAACAGTGCTTCTCATTAGCGGGTCATATTTGTAATAATATCCGAACAAAACTCTCCAATGAAAAATAAGACGCGTTGATCAGCTTGATGTATGACTTTAATAATAATTAAACAAAAAACTTAATTTTGAAAAGTCTTTTCCAACCTTACGACGGTGTCTGAAAAAAATGTTTAACATTTATATAATAATACCTTAAACCAGGACCATAGCCAGGATCTACCCATTTTTTTTATTCAAAATACACAAGTTTTTGTTTCATTTCATTCTCAAGTTAAATTTTTTATATTATGTATGCAAGTAAATAAATTAAGGTACCTCGACTTCCATTAGAAAAAATTTCCATGTGTACCCCTCTTAAAAATAACCTTGGTCTATTTTATGATTCCCAAATACTTTGTATGTTACGATAGCCGCCAGTGAGCTAAAACATTTTACAAAAACCTTAAAAAAATCATGTTTTTCGTTAATATATTGGCTAGTAGAATTGTTGTAAAAAAATAAACTGTCAGGTAAAGTCGGAAAAGGCTCTCTAATCTGCATCAAAAAATTTAAAGTTTTTCAATAGCGTTCAAGATAATGTTGTTTTTCGTGTCTTTTTTAAATTTTTTTGAATTTATTTTCACTAAAATTGAAATAACTTTATTATTTCTAATGCGATCCTAACTTTTAAGATATCATTGGAAAGCCTTTGAGTGCTTGCATTCATTGCCAGAATTTCTAAAATTTATACATATTAAAAATAAAATATTAATTTTTTTAAAAACCTGGAATTTTTTTAAAATATTAAAATAAATAAAAATGAAGTTACTGCCATCATCTACAATTGCCGATGTCAAGGGTAGTGAAAACAATAGTCATGATAGTTTTGAATGTATCACGTTTGATCCGATAAATCACAATACATTGGCTTTCACTATTTTTGTTTACACGATTCAACTCCTAACAAAGACTTTATGACACGTAAACGCAACTTCAGTGTATGATTTAAGTTTTTTAGAACATATTAAGAGATTCAATAAAATAATTATTGAAATGCATTAATTTTTATTTAAATTGCCACCCTCTGGAGGGTTTGAACCCCGAAAAGCCCCCCTTTGCTTTGACCCTGACCTTTTGATTTATAAATTAATTAATTTATATTTTTTAGTTTCAACTAATAAAAAATAAAAAATTGTATTAAAAACGGTTTTAATTATTTACTTCTTAAAGTTTTCAATCCCGATAATCCAGGGATCGAGAAAAGCTTCCGGGATAGGACTCCCTACCCTGCACAGACCAATATGAAATTAAAACAAAAAACAGAATAACTAGAATACCAATTCCAGAAATCTGATACTTTATGAATTTTTATCTGATGTGCTCATGATCGAAAATTATAAATATGTACAATTAGAGAAAAATTGGAGTGGAGTGGGACTGTTTAAAAGCATCCACCTGCTATGCGTGGCGGATTGGTCTACACAGACCAGTAGCCCATCATCTCCATCATCTGCATCTCCATCACCAAGCCCAAAAATCTTGGAACCAGCTACAAAGAAAAAACGAGAGGCCTATGTGTAAATTGCAACAAACTCACATGCAGAAGTTTTCACAAATGCTATGAATGTTTAGCAACAACAGCTGAACAAACCTCATTAAAATGAATTTATTAATTTTTTTTTTTAACTTTCAACTTTACTCTTATTTCTAATAAGATAAACTTTCAAATAACATACACATACCACCTGTAGTTTTTTACCTAAGGGAAATCAATAACTTGAACAAAATAGAAATCACATTGAAACCAGGTTTTACATTCTATATTCTTACAAACGTAGAAGCACACACCCACACACAAAAACACATATAAATGCAAACACAGATATAAATATACTATACAACATTATATACATTCACACCTTTGTAATCTCACCTCACTTCGATATAGTCTAGCCAGACCATTCAGCCACTGTTTTTTGGACAGAGAGTCAACATAACGGTTAGTAAAATATAATAGCATTAAGACACAAAACTTAATTTTTCTAACAATTGTTGATTTGTCCAATTAACAATTTCTTGTAATACTTAAAATATATGAACAACGTCCAACTAAAATTGAAGTTATGATCTGTGTACTAATTTTTGACTCTCAATGTACTTACTTCACTAAACTTGAAGCGGGTCTTATATGATTCCCTGCCGATTTTTTCTTGATACAAAAAGATAATCCTATGTACATATTTTATTGTGCTGAACATAATAAAATTGGTTGCTTTGGCATACAATTAATTAACGAACGTAATAAAGGTACCTATTTATCGGTAAAGTATGTAGGTCATTAAGTCCTTGTAAACGTGAAGATGACGACTGAAAAAGTGGGTTCATGTATGGTACTTTCTTTTTTTTTTGCAACAAACAAACAAGCCATACACTCGCTTGATATCTGCCCACACATGCGCTTTGCTTACTTTATGTTGTTTTCTCAATACTCTATACTTTTTAACCATGTCGGCAGTGCATTTATTGGTTTTGCTATGTTATGTAATAATCCGAACAAATAGCTTGAAAATATTTCCTGTGGTTTTCGCTCGAATTTGACTTAATCTCTTCCTATTCATTAACATTGGACAATCTTTCTGAAACTATGTTATATTTGCAACTGAACATAAATCCATTCGCTCCTATTATCTGAAATGCAGGCAAAAACTTAAGGCATGAACTGTTGATACAATGTCAAAGATAAAAATTTGATTTTTTGCTCGTTCGTTGTTTTTGTTTATTTTTATGGACTTTGTTTTAAATAGCAGCATCGTCGTACTCTACCAACTTGAATACACTTGTATTCCAAATACAAAACCTTTTAAAGATGATTTTTTTTTTGTTTGTTTGTTACTTAAGTTGTGGTATAGCAACTATACTAATACATGGGAGCAGCGTGGTACATTGGCGTTACTGGTGGGTGTCTCCGATTAGCATTTTAAATGAGCTTTTATACCTCATGGCCATACATTTTTATTTTATATTTTGTTTTTATTTGGTTGAAACCTAAGCAAAGTGTTTATTTTTGTTAAACTGATGCTTTTCTACGCTCCATTCTGCTTAATTATAATTTCAAATTTCGTAATAAACCGCTTAACTTATGTTGCTTAGCATATCAGAATATCAGTTGGTTATTCCCAGCTGAATGTTCAGCTTAAGCTTTTTTAAATAGAAAATTGTAAATATCGCCACATCCGGTTACGTAAATCTTGTTATTGATATTCATTGACAAATCTTTTATCTGATGGTTTCATTGTGCCACTTTCATTCATGAATTTTTCAAATTTTCTTATAGTTTTGTATTATTTATATATGAGGTGCTCAGAAGCAAAGTGGTCCAACCCAAATACTGAAGTTACCGCTCTAAGAGAAAACATCCAGGTTAAAAATGGGCGGAGATTGTATACATCTACATAAAATTGAATTCTCTTTTAAATGGAATCGAAACTTTTTTATTTGCTGTTGTTTTAACGCTACTTCCCTGTTTAAAAACCCTCCTTAGTTGCCTGTTAAGGTCATATTTGATACTATTTGGCTTAATAAAGAAAAAAGGTAATTGAAGGTAAATGAATTGATGCGTTTGAAATGTTTTGGACAACAGGCCTTTTTGCAGTAGACGCAAAAGTTTCTATACTTGTTTGCTGCTATGTTATATGGACATAAACCACATCTAGCTCTTTTTTTCGGCTCTATAGCATCTGATTCTTCAGATAAACGCTTACGACTTGTTGACGGTAAATCATTTTGTATTTTTCTGAAGAGAGCAATAGCATTTTCAGTATGAGGCATCTTTTCGCAATGAAGAATTTGTGGTTTGACAAGCTCATTTGCCACTTTTTTCAAGAACTCCCGCCTACATATTTCGCTTCAGGAAGTTGACTTGACGTCAGTATAGATAATGAAAACATTTATACCCGATATGTCAAGCATGTAAGAAAATACGGCCATTGGCCAACGCCAGATAGCACGTTTGCAGGAGAAAGTCCCCATCATTTGATCGCACGTGTCGACACCTCCTTTGCTCTTATTTTAATCAAGTATCATGATGGGCTTTCCGTGATCTTCAACACTCACGTCTTTTGTATGGTGCTTTGTGCTCAGTAAAAGGACAATACCATTTTTTTCGGCACATAGCTGCACAAAGAAACGCCATTTGCATTATCAAACAGGAAATTTGAGCGATAAATTGGCTTATTCCGTACAAGTGTGAATACTTCTGGAATGAAGGTTCTGTTTTTACGAACAGTGCTAAGCAAAGTTTGAATCCTCTTCAACAGCTTAAGAGCCAAAGAATGTGACGTCAAAAAGTTATCAATTGTAATGTTATTACTCCACCAAATCTAAAATGAATTCATTTATGGATTCCCCATCAGATCCGATATCTTCAAGCTCAGCGGCAGCTTTCTCCTCTGCGGTTCGTTCGTACAGCACGTCATCTGGATCGAAATCCTCCTCCGTGTCACTACCGCATGGGCCCAGATCATTTTGCAAAAATAAATCCATATTAGATTCGCTTCTGCGTGTCATTTTTCCAACTTCACTTTATGAGTATACTGCGCATTATGACGGCTCAGCGTTGCATTCTTGCAATTTTACTTCATGTATATACTGGGCATATTGATTGGGGAGTCCCCGCTCTCTTGTAATAAAACTTCAAAGCACGTTTTCGTACCGGAAAATGGCGCTTTAGTCAATTTTTGTGTTCAATTGCTATGTAGCATCATTTTCACCCTATCAAGGAATATCGAACTATTTGTTTATCCTGTTTAAAACAAATCAAAAATATAATCCTTATTTAATTTATATTTGAAACCTCGAACACAAATTAATATTGCTCCGAACAAATTAATCATAAAAAAATATTTCCAAGAAACGAAAAAATAGTATTAAAAATGATACTGTAGGGTTAAAAAAACTTGGGTTAAAATAGGGTTGGCCCACTTTGCAAAATTCAAATTTTTTATATTAATATAAAAAATATGAAGTAAATTTTTTATTTGCATAAAAACCAATTGACCATTTAGCCCGAGCACAAGTTGCAAGAAATTATATAAAAATGTTGGTTAGGCCAATTTATTCTTTTCATTTCTCTATATTTTAGAAAAATCTCAAAAGAATTATTTGTTTAGTTTATATATATTAATTTAAAAATAAAACATAAAGAATTAAAACTTGAAAAGTAGAATTATAATTATGTTTCTGAGTGTTTATTGAGATTCTACATTATTACAATGTTCCTTCCAATATGTCATCACCAAAAATACTGCTTTTAACGCCTCATAGAAGTTATGAGGGACTGGCGGTATAAATGTCAGCAAATCTTTTAAATCCTTTAACTTTTCAATTGGCTTACCATTTGGGAAAAGTTTAAGTAACAGTTCTTTTTGGCATGTTAATTTTCTTTTTGACAAGTTTACTTCATGGAAGAGGTCACTTTCGCTGTTGGAAAACTTGTAACTCATTACAAATGCCTTGTCGTTTGTTATTGTTATCCACTGTATTTTAAACCATTCAACTTTTTCCTTTTCAGCGTTAATTTTTCGGTTTGTTATTTGTTGTTGTAATTCTGTCGTAGAAATAAAATTTTCAGCTTTAATTTTTATAAATGTAAATGGATTAGTTTTTCTTGCTTGCCTTATCACCTCCAAACAATCCATTAGGAACGAAAATGTTTGGATTAAATTTTTTTCGCTTTTCGATTAAGCCGAAGTCCTCAACGAAAGCTAGATAAGAATGACCCGAAACTAAGAACTTATGGTCAATATTTCTTACGCGTTTATTAGGCGAAGTAACGACCTAATTACAAATAGTGTACATTTTAATGTTTCGGTTTTGGCCACCGCACGAATCGCTATATATTATAAGTGACAGAGAGAAGTTTTAACATAGTTTTCAATAAAGTGAATAAACAAGATCCTGTTTCTCGTGCACCTTTGGAAGCATCACTTTCATTCCATGCATACATAAAAGCCTGATTGTGAATTCACAAAGGAAGCGTTTTCATAAGGTGAACAGCAATTATTGTTAAGTCATTGTTTGCATTTTTGCATTTTTGCTTTTTTGGGCATCACATTTCATTCCATTTCTTGCTAGTTCAGCTCTTTTATGATATAATTCTCTTTGCAGCTCATGTTGAAGGCGCTCATTAGGAAGTGCATGAAGTATTTTCATTTTAAATTCGTCATATTTTCGGCAACTATTAATCACCGGTGGGTGAAAGTGTAAATAAAACTTCTCATTAAAAATTTTGCCAAACATGAATTATGATAAAGGTACAAAATTTATAACAGTCTTTGCCAATTCAGTTTTGTATAAATTGTACATAATTAAAATATTTAAATAGGGAGAGAGATATTTTCTGTTTCGAGATTTGTCTTTACCATAATGGGATGAATAAACTGGAAATGTTTTAATAAAATTTTAAATTTGTTCAACCCTGTATGTTGGAGTCATATTACTAGGAGTATGTTTTCCTCTTCTATCTATATGCGGAGGACTACCTCTTTCTTTTTCTTTGAGAGCTCTTGAAAGTCTTCCATTGGAAATGCACAATAGGGCTATTCCCGATTAGGGGCAAATAACGTGGCAACGTGGCATTTGCAAATTTACAGAATTGCATTTGCCCGACTGTGTCAAATTTAGAACACTAAAATCGAATTGCATACAATCGAGCATGGGCAACACTTATTTGCCAATCACTCAGCTGTCACAGTTTAACCAAACAGTTTAACAGACTCTGATATGGAATTCACTTTGATAAATAATAATGAAAAACACGGCAAATACTGTTCGTGTTGTTTTGTTTCCCTCCAAAACAGCTGTGAGTTTTGTTTGCAACAGTGTTCTAAAAAGTGTGCTCACAGTTGATGGCAAATATTTGGTAGAGCATACATTTACAAAGCTATTTGCCCGTATTTAGGAATAGCCCTAAAGATTTTAGAAAAAATTGCTGACACACTTTTACTTTTAACCCTGTTTCATTTCTAAAGAAGTAAACACGACTATTGCTCCTTATTCCATTTTGGGTTTTTGAATATTTTCGCTTTGTTGGTATAACATTTTTTTTGTTTTTATGTTGGTATTACTAGATAACAGAAAGCAGAACTACCGAATTTTACAGGTCAGAAAATTCTGCATATGGGCATTTCCACAGAAAAGTCTACCGTGGGCAAAAAATTAAAACTTATTAAAATCTTATTATTTAATGATATTATCTAAGAGAAACATTTTTATTTAATTAATTAAGGCAGTTTATACATTTACCATGATGATAAAATCGTCTGCACTGTTTCACTAATGTTGTTTTTGTTTTTCGTAAATGTTTCGTAAATTTTTTTGTTTAAGTAAAAATGGAAGGCATTGGATAATACAAAAATGGTTGAGGCAAATAAAGGACAATATATTAAATTTGTTTTTTAACTACTGAATTACCCAATTAACCAACAGTGGAAATTTAAGTAACGTAACACCAGATCAAAAAGCCTAATAAAAAAAACCCAGACAAGATTTTTGAATTTTACCACATGGAAAATAAACTTATATTATTTCAAATCATTCTAAAAAAAGTTGTATATAAAAAGTCTTGGCCAATTTAGAGAGTTTTGCAAATTTTGTAATCCAAGTTTTAAATCCCTTCCGTTTTTTGTAACGAAATGCGAGCACATATTTTTGCTTATATCTTTGAATCCTTAGGGTCGATTGTTGTTATTGTTTTTACTTAATATAGTGCTATTTAATTGCTACGGAAATTTAAAAAACCTTTTTAAAAATTATACGTTTTGAACTTTGTTTTTTAATATTTCTTCGTACATATCGTCCGTAACGCCAGTTTGGAAATGCTCATATGTTATACTTTTGCAGTCAGAATTTTCGAGAAAAGAACACGATTTATTTTGAGGTCAACATTTTTTTTTTAAAAAAGAACTGAAAAAATGCTAAACTCTTGAAATGGAAAAAAATGCACAATTTTTTTCAGAAAAGAATGCGCTATAAAAATTATAAATCGCGAACTCGTCAGCACGCCCATTCTCGTCGTTTATTAAATCGAAATAACTTTCCGACAATCAGCGTGCCGACGAGCAACGAATGTAGATTTTTTAGAAAAGTAATGAAGTAAGCCATGAGAGGCGATTTTTATCGCTCAGTGTATTATTTGAACTTACATACGTAAAAATTTTTTCCTTGAAAAATCTTCCGTTAGATAAATAATTAAGAATTAAAGAAATAACCGTTTATATTCACCAATTGTAAAGGTAGGAGCGGTTCGAAAAAGCACTACTTTCTCTTCCCCTAATCTATAAAAGCTCTGACACAGCAGCTTCGAGAGATGCATTTTTGCAAATTAAAAATTGGAATTTTTGAAAATAATATAATAAAATTGATTAACAATAATCTTGATTACAATTAGAAGCAAACGCCATTAATGCACAAATATTAATGCATTTATGTGCAGTTTAACATTCAATAACATTTTCAATATGAATATGGTAAAGTTAATGGAACTCTTATAACAAATAGTTTCAGTTTACCTTTTTTACAAAAATAAATTATGGAAATGGAAAAGTGGTCCAACCCACATAAAAAAATTTGTATGTGGGTTGGACCACTTCAAAGCCAAAGTGAAACTATTTGTAATGAGAGTTTCAATAACGCCAAAATCTTAAGGAACACAATTTTATCCCAAAATATAACGTCAGTAAGCGTGGTAATAAGTTTCCGACCCTTTCTGTTTTCTTTTTAGATTAAACCAACGCTTAGAGTATGCGAAAACATACTATATTCGAAAGTATTCACCTTTGGAGGATAGAAAGATTTAGTATTAACGGTGAGATGTGTTTTTAGTTTTCACAGTTTGAAACTGACGGAGAACATGCTCGCAGGAAGATTATTCTTCAATTTATCAAATCACGATAATGCGAGGTTCTATTGAGCATAAGGCTTGGAGGAGCAGGCTTGGTGATCTGCCCGAGCAGATCTGGGAAATATTTGAGTTTATGGTATATCCCTTAAACCCTTCCTATGGTTACACCTTTACAAAGGGCGTAGGCAACCAACATTGTGTCGATGTGGTTGGGAATGGATGAAATATTGCTTTATCCCCTATCGGTCCATTAGCTCGAATCTTGAGGCCCGTCCCGAATTGTACTTCATTATCTTAAGATGTATGATGAGTTCATGCTAAGTATAGATTGTTCAGAAGTCATTAAGAATCATTCATGTTTTTTTTCGGATCTAACTGCTGTCCTGTTAGTCTTGTTTTGGTTTAATGCTTCTTATCTCTTTGGGGATGAAAGACCGTATCCACAATAAAATAATTTTTTTTTAGAAAGGTGCGTTTTATAATTATAAAACCACCGAAGAATTGTTGATATCTCCTAAAGGAATTTCAGTAGGATATCTCTACAAAAATGAACTCTTAATAACTATTCCCCTCAACTAGACTTCATATTTTACTAACGATACTTTTGAAAGTAAAAAAAATAATATTCGCTCTGTTTCATAAGTATTAAAACACTTCAAAGTTTGTCATATAACCTTGTCGAAAGAAAACTTAGGAATAAGAGAAATTGCGCGCAAAATCAATCGCAGCCATAAAGTTGATCTAAATTTTTTAAATATTTCGGATGGCTGAGGAAAAACAATTTGTTTAATTTTCATAATACGAATCTAAAATATTTTGGCTTTGCATGTCTTTTTAAGAAAATAATTTTCCCTCAGTTCGATTCCGAAAATAGCACAGTATACGTCAGGTGTTAATTTGCCTGAGTAACGTAACCAAGCCAGGTTGTGGACATTGAAATCGCCGTTTACAACAAACAACCTCCAAACTTTATCGAATCTGAGAGGCTTTTTGGAACTTGCGTAATAAAAAAAAAATATTTTCAAAAATGCAGTTTTAATTCTAATTCCTACAACATTTTAGTTTTTAATACATTAATGAAATGAAACATTACTCAACACACATAAAGACATAACATATTTTAATAAAGTCAACTTGTGTATTTGTACATTATCATATCATGCAATACCGGTATTGCACGCACAACGATGATATACAGTGGGTGATCATATTATTAGCGCCACTTGAATTTTTTGCACAAAGACACAAAAACTCTACCCCAAGCTCAGGAATGGTTTCCAAACAACAAATATATATTTATGCATGATTCTTCCCCCTGGCAAGGACTATGACAGTCACACAATTCCTTAATGAGAAAAAAGTCCATGTTGTTTACTGGCCCGGAAATTCTCCGTATCTCAACCCCATAGAGAACCTTTGGGAAGCGTGAAATATCCAAGGAATTCTTGTCCAACAAACGCCAATTAATAGAGCGTTTGATCGTAGTATGGCACTTAATTGAATCCATAAAATTAAACTTCACCTAATGCAAAAAATCTATGCCTTAACGAGTCGCTGCAGTAATTGCAGCGAAAGGTGGAGGTACCAAATAATGGCAATAACACTTTTTGTATATATTTTTCTTTAATTATAAAAGATTAATGTTAATGTGAATTTTACTAATAAAATAATTTTTATGCAAAAACATCGACAAAAATGCTTTTATTTCACCCGAAACCAAGAAAATATTTTTTTAAAGTGGCTCTAATAATATGATCACCCACTGTACATATCGTCATATGAAATCATAAACGCAGTAAGATACAAAAAATTCAAAATCGACTTTTTGATTGATTGTGATGCGCCGTATAACAATACATGTTCCTGAAAAAGTTTACATTCTTACAACTTAAAACTACGTTTTTATTAACAAAACTCTAAAATTTAGAAAGTTTTTTGCTTCTCCTGTAAAATTTTGTATAAAGATATATACTATTATATATATATATAATATATATTATATATAGATAAGAATTAAAGGATTTCATCACAAACCATGTTTACCCCAACTGTTGCCTGACTGAAGCCATCGATAATCATAGAATGACTTTCAGAAGTACAAAACAAGAACATTGTGGACTGGTTTTCCGGGAAAATATTTTTTGTCACATCAATCAAAATATGTTTACCTGGACTTGTAAACAAACATTGAAATGATTGTCACAAAAATAGCAATATGTATGATAGACAAAATATGGTCAGAATTGCGAAATATATTTATGGTAAATAGAAATACGTTTGCTACAATCAAAGTTAAAATGTAATTTTTCTGCGTGTAGTATAGATTCTATATAACCAAGAACTGCAAATAACTTTTCCTACTTCCTCCTACAAATATATTTATTTTTTTTGTTTGAAAAAATGCTTAAAATTAAAAATTTACATACAAAATTATGTACACAATTAATATAGGTCAAAAGGAGGTACCCCTAGGGTCTAACCGATTTTGACTTTTTTCAGTACACATTAGAGTTTTTGTTAAGATCGGCCAATTTTTGTATGTACCTCCCATACAAAATCAAGTAAAAAATTAAATAGGTCCAAGAGATTGACACAGGTACCCCTAGTTTCCGTCCATTTTTGAAATTTTCTTAATTGGCTCTAACTTTTAATTAGCTTACAAAATTGCATTATTACAGGAGCACTCCTTCTATTTTTATCCATCGCTTATATAGGGACAGTTCACTGCTATCGAAGCTCGCTGACGAGCTCCTTTAGCAAATAAAACCTTGGAGATTGATCGGTAAAATATAATAAAATTCATAAACCTTTTTCCGAAATACGAATATCATTATAGTCTTGAAAAAACTAAAAATAATATTTGCATCCCATGATTCAATTATAATAAGGTTATTCATATTTTTTGTCGTATGCTTATTTTTTATAAACAAACATATTTTGACAATCTGCTAAAAGTGTTTTGTGCTGTTGGAAAAATGGTATGTTTCAGTGTTTCGCTGTGCAGTTTTCTAGTGTAGTAGTTTTTCAATAATTTCTTGCCAAGTTAATAAGAAAAAGAAACTATGTAGGTGTTGCGTCGTAAGTGTATGCTATGTTGTAAGTATATTCTAGGAATTTAGATAGCTCCTTTGCAAATTAAAAATAAAAAGTTATTTTTGTCATTCCTCAAAACATAATTAATGAATTTTATTAATTGAACGTGTAATTTAGAAGAAAGTTAGTTAAGGCAAAAAACAAATTATAAAGAAATACTAGGGGTATTCAGTGAACGCTATATTGTCGATGTAAACCGCGTATGTTCGGTAAGTTTACAGCAGAGTAATTTTCAATTATAAAATTGCAAGGGATTAACCATACGCAGCTTACGGCACAAAAAAGTGGTGTATACAATATGTATAATGCGTATTATGCGACCGTGGTTTCATTTTTGTTTTGTCGAATTTTCGTTTCTTTCTTAACAATTTAAAAAATTATAAATGCACTTACCATTAATGGATCTAAAATTTCTGTAAAGTTGCAAATAATTTTGTGATGGCAATTTCTTTTTAATACAATTACGCAATTAACTCGGTTTTTATTCAGGGTGGGTTCGTAAAAGCGCCTATCGTAAAATTATAGCTATACGCTTTCAGTAACATAGTTACCAGTTGTAACATAATTTCAGTTAAAATTTGTAACAGAATGTATGTCTGTAACGTGTGTTTTTTGTCACAAAACATGGATTGAAAAAATTTCAGAAAATAAGCTATTCTATTAGAACCAAAAATTCGTGAGCGATGGGAAAAATATGTGTCATGAAGTTTAAAGTGTCTTCTAGGGGGTGCGAAAAACATTTTTCCCCTAGCTACTTGAAATCCTTAGACGCAAATCTTAAAAAAGTATTTACTGAGGGTCAAGCACAGAGATTGCGCCATAATCTAGTATAAATTGTATGAAGTAAAAAATAATAACACGGCGGCAATGCTCACGTGTTGAAAAAATCCAATTTTGGCAGAGTGTTAGGAAGTAAAGTTTTGTTTTTTGTTTTAAAAAAGATCAAAGAACCAAGACATGCGCCTTACACAAACAACGTGTGGTCTTTGACCTGAAAGGTAAGGGATAGCTTATTAAAGGAAGAATTGATTGGAACCATACGTGAATTATCGATTTGGCGATTTCCTTTGTTCCATTCCTATAATTTCACATTTTCCACTCCATTTCCAATTTAGTTGTGAATTTCTTGGTTTTTTTAAATGTAGTAAAGAACAAAGAAAGCGAAAATAACCATGCCGGAACACGGATTCAAACCGGTGACCTTTGAGTTGATAGTCTAGAGCACTCTTCACTAGACTAAATAAGTTGACCGTTGGCTGCATAAAACGATGAAATGGTAACTTCTGTGAAAAATTTGTCATTAGTCACTACGACCGCATTCAGCAGAGTCAACAGCTGGCAACTGTTGTGTTAAAAATCACTAAATGCTACAATTATGGGAGCCATTGCAATTCAATTTTTTACTGATTCTTAACTATTACTATTATATTATTACTATTTATTTACTTTTCTGACTTTAAAAGTACACATTCAGAGAAAAACATCTTTCACAGCTCACAACTGTTGACTCCGCTGAATTTGGCCTATATGCCCAACACATTTTAACAACATCTGACATAAGGCCGACGCTTTAATTTAGGGATGAAAATTGAACGTTAACGGAAAGCGGCTAAGAACGCGCCACTAAACGCTCTTGTTTAGGTTTCATAGTTAGGTTTATTAAAATAAACGAACAAAATTATATATATTTTAGTATTTATATTTCTTATATATTTATTAACTTAATTTTCATTGAAGTTAGTAAATCAAAATAATTTAAAAAGTTATTAATGCACTAAGAAATCGGAGCAATAAAAGTACTAGAACAAAATAAATAGTAGTCAATTTAGTAGCAATAAGTATGATATTTCGGCAACCGTGTGCATTTTTAGCTCTAATTACATTGCTCTCATGATTTTTTTCTGCTCTCATTTTCAAATAAGCATACCGATTTGAGAAAACGTCAAAAATACGAATAACCTTTAAATAATTGAATCATGTTTGCATCCTAAGGGCGTGTGTTAATTGGCTACTTTTACAACGAGGTGAGGTGTGGTGGAATAATTTACGTAGTGGGGAAAATATTTTACGGTTATGTTGTGCCAATAGGGAATGTTCAAATTTTGACATATAATATTAAAACTTGAAAAAATTAGCTGATTTCGTTGCCTTAATTTATAATGGATCATTCTTTCGCAATTCTTTCTGCAACAATGGCATTGTTTTTTTAATATAATGTTGCAGTTGTAATCACTCTTTTAAATTCTTTCACCCAGCGTTTGATAAATCCTATCATACAAGACTTTTTTTTACAATTTTAAGCAGCAGGCATTTCTGAACTCTCGTTTAAAAATCAATAAATAATAAAACCTACTTACCTCCATGCTTCATTCGTATTGACTTTTTTCCAGTAAATAAGTGATCCATTTCAATTCTTTTTTTCAATGGTCGCCATTCGGTCACAATTGCTCCCTGAGTAATTGAAACAAACATGAAGTCAGACATGAAGGAACCTTAAATCGTCTATGGCCGATATTGTCGGCGCAGGACTTACATGTAATATAGTTCTTTTTTTGCTTTTTTTGCTGTGATTCCATCTTGTTAATGCTGCTTGTGTTTGAAGCGATACGCCCGGATAAATTAAACAAAAATTTGCTGCTGGATATGGTGCCGACGGTCGACGCGAATGTATTGTGATCTGGCATAACAAGGGTTTTTCTTATCAGCAATATATCAGAAGTTTAATGAAAATTAAATACTTACTGAAATGAAATATTTTTGTTTATATTTCCTATTGTCAAAATTTATACTAGCCCCTAGGGCTACTACAAATTTTGAAAGGTGAAATTCACCTCAAAACTGTCGAAATTTACAGAGTCGGCTGTAAAAGTAGCCAATTAACACATGCCCTAATTTTTAAAATTTTGACAATATTACTATATTGTTTTTTTTACTTCATTTTCAATGAAATATTTTTAATTTGTATCTTATTATATTTATGTTTTAAATTAATGACAAGAGTTGTCACTCAAATAAAAATTAATTAAGCTAGCTATGAAATATCTTACATTAATTTAATTTTTTATATATACATACATAAAAAATTGGATGTATTAAAGAAACTGAATACAAAAGTGCATTCATATCAGTATAGCGAGTTAACAGCTAAGCAGCCAGAGTCGCTGGTCGACCAATGCAAATAAACAAAAAAAAAAACGAACGAACGACCATGGACGAAGAGTACAAGCGCTCACGCTGCAGAGATAACATCTTTTTACGCTGGCAAAATTTCGTAAGTGTTTATCTTCTGTGAAATATAACACACTGTTTTTATTCTGTGCGCGTCATATATAATACGGTAAATCCTTACCTCTTACAACTTTGTTTAAAAATATGTCCATTCTTAAAACAGAACACTTTCCTTCAAATTTTTCAGTTTGGCTCAGTGTTGCCGAGTTTTGTGAGTTCTCTCCAAACAATGCTGCCAAACTCTTAAAATCAAACGTATTTGGCAATAATGACAATGACACCTGGTGTCAATGAAAAAATTTAAAATTCTATCGAAAACCATCGATAGTCAGTTCAAAACTTTCGATCGTCACGATAGTGTCAAACCATCGATATTATCGAAAGTGCCATCGATGGTTTGTGAACTCTATTTTAAACTATAAATTTAATTAAGTTAGAGCCTTAAAGGCACGTCAGTACGAACTCGATTTTTCAAACTGCTATTAAAAGATTTGAAAGATTGAAATAAACAGAGTCTCGTGACGAGTAAGACGTAAGCTTACTTATGTAAAATTTAACCTTAAAGCTTCTGAAATTTTTTTGTAAAAATTTTTATATATGGGGATAACTACATATCAGACATGAGCTTCCAGAAGCTCAGTTGACTCAGCTACAAATTTGTTTTGTTTTATCAACTTTGTGTTTGCACATTTGTAAAAACAACAACACGTACAAAAAATTACAACAAAACCGACATTCACCAAATTTCTAACTTGCTAACAACAACAAATGCATGCAAAGGCATGCAAGCCTAACTCAAAGGTGGTGCGCTTTAGATGTTTGTGCCTTTACATGTGTTGCATACAAACACACGTGATTTGTTTTTATTTTGCTGGTCAATTTTTTATAGAAATAGAAAATCAGTGTAGCCTTATTAGTGTTTTTTATTGCATTAACATTTTTTTTTTTGTTTTTTTTTGCAACGATGAGCAAAAGCAATAATGGGAATAATTTTGTGTTTGCTTAAAAAAAAAACATTGGCTCACTAAATTAATTTTCCTGCTCATGACTACTATATATGAATATAATATATATGAATCTGTATCTCGCCTTGTACGCTAGCATCCACCTTATAGTCTGGACCTGGCACCAAGTGAAGATCACATGTTCTTGTCTATGGCGAATGATTTTGATGGTAAACATTCATGGTAGAAGAATACAGGTATATGCACTAGATGAGAGCATACTGCCGGAATTGTCAAAACGAAGCAAAACTTTTTCTTTATTTTCTTTTGTTTCCATTCGCCACACAGCTTAATTTGACAAACATGGCAGTATGGAAAGAGAGCACAGTCAGCGCTGCATATACCTCTATCCTTCTACCATGTAAACATTCGCCTCAAAAGTGGCTTGTAAAACGTCCAATTTGTTTGCCAATAAAGACGAACGTTTCTACGAGAGAGGAAATTACATTACATTAAAAATGGCAACAAGTTATCGATTAAAACGGTTTATATTTGAACTAAATCGGATCATTCTACTATAACTATGCTAAATTAAGAATTTATTTTGACTACACCTGATATTAATAATGTCACTGTAGGTCAACAAGAGGATTTTAAAAAATACTGTCAGCGTTTCAGCTTAAAAAATTAACGAATGAAAGACGCATTGATAAAATTAATTTTTAGACTAATATTATTATTATCATTATTATTATTATTATTATTATTATTATTATTATTATTATTATTATTATTATTATTATTATTATTATTATTATTATTATTATTATTATTATTATTATTATTATTATTATTATTATTATTATTATTATTATTATTATTATTATTATTATTATTATTATTATTATTATTATTATTATTATTATTATTATTATTATTATTATTATTATTATTATTATTATTATTATTATTATTATTATTATTATTATTATTATTATTATTATTATTATTATTATTATTATTATTATTATTATTATTATTATTATTATTATTATTATTATTATTATTATTATTATTATTATTATTATTATTATTATTATTATTATTATTATTATTATTATTATTATTATTATTATTATTATTATTATTATTATTATTATTATTATTATTATTATTATTATTATTATTATTATTATTATTATTATTATTATTATTATTATTATTATTATTATTATAATTATTATTATTATTATTATTATTATTATTATTATTATTATTATTATTATTATTATTATTATTATTATTATTATTATTATTATTATTATTATTATTATTATTATTATTATTATTATTATTATTATTATTATTATTATTATTATTATTATTATTATTATTATTATTATTATTATTATTATTATTATTATTATTATTATTATTATTATTATTATTATCATTATTATTATTATTATTATTATTATTATTATTATTATTATTATTATTATTATTATTCTTTTTATTATTATTATTATTATTTGTTTATTTAAGCATTTCAAATTCATTACAACACGTATAGTTATTACACAATGTACAGAGATATATATAAAATACATTACATCTAGAACATTATATTACAAAATAAATAAGTTAGATATCGGGCTTAGTAATCAAACGATTTGTTTAAAGGAAAACTGCTCTTAAATATGCAACTATAAATAAGTAGTTAATAAATAAATATAAAAAAGAAAAATTAAAAATTGACTAGAAAACGAGGAGCATGTATGCAGCTCAAAGAAATATGAAACAACAGCATATCAACCACTGATTAAGGTTTAACCTGGCAAATTTGTTATTAGCTCATTATTCGATATGCTACATCTTGAGTTGAAATTGTTTGTAATATCTTTAATTCTATGAAGCTCTATCGTGGAATAATACCAAGGCAAATCAAGAGCCATTTTAAGCAGCTTATTTTGGCAGATTTGTAGCTTTTTGTAATATGTTTGGGCACAAGCTTCCCAAGCCGGACATGCATACAAGATTATTGCTTGAAATATTACCTTAACAAGTACTATTTTACTATTATGACAAAGCTTGGATTTTCTGTTAATATTCTGTTAAATAATTGCATAGCATTTTTATTGCAATATTAAATTTGTTAATTATTTTACCAATATAACGGAATCAAAAGCTTTCTCTACATCGAGCAGGACCACTACTGTAGATTTCTTACTGCAAAAATTGCTTTTTATGTGTTTGCAAATTCTTTTAATTTGATGTAAAGTGCTATGTCCCTGCCGAAAACCAAATTGCTCGAGCGGAATAATATTATTACGGTCAATGAACATGTTCATATCATCTTTTATTACATTTTCCAAAATTTTTTCGATACTACTAAGAAGGCTTATGGGACAATAGTTACCCGTTCTGTTGCTCGGTTTTCCCGGTTATGGAATTGGTAAAACACGAGCTACTTTCCAAGCACTAGGGAAATATTGTTGCTTCAAGCAAGAATTTATAAGAAATGTCAAATATTTTCTTCCAGCCTTTGGAAGTTGCTTGAGCATACTATTTTTAACATCGTCCAAGCCCGAAGCCTTTCTTGGACGCAAGACACGAATCAAGAGCTCAATTAGGGTCAATTGCAGATTGATCAAAACTATGCAGAGTATTTCTAACAGTATCTATGTGAGTCTGATTACTCAGACCATCAGACACTCTGTGATTGAAAAGAAAACTTTGAGCAAAAGCATTAGCTTTATCTGAAGATGTTTTTTACGACATTGTTCATTGATCAGTTTGAATTGCTTTCTTTCAAAGCTTTTGTTTGGTTTCTAAACAGTTTTGAAACACGCTGCCGCATTTATATTAAACATTTTTATGAACTATGAACATTTCTTTCAAAAGAACTACATAATTTGTATATGTACATATCTTCGGATTTGTTGTTGTTACTGAGGTTAAAAAACTGAATCCTCAAAGTAGCCCACAAGAAATGAGACTGCAATAAATGTTTCACAAAGTCATTCAAACTTTTGCAAAAACGATGCAAAGGCATACGAACTCGTGCCTGCCTGCTTAATGTTCATAAATAAATAAAGTGACGCCCACTTGGCTGTATAAGTGGCAGACACCACTTAAATGAAATTTTTAAATTTGAACCAAATCACAATAAAAAATAATATTGCTTTCCACTCTGCACTAGCGTTGGATGTGTCCTAACGTTATCGCAGCTTTAGAAAAAACAACTTTAGAACCAATCACAGTTATATTTGCATAAAACACCTGCATAGTAAAAAATGAGCTGAGTTGCAAGCGGCGGCAGAAAACTACAAGATTGGCTGGCTTTGTGATTGATAGTGTTGCGAATACATGCGTGCAGATTTTTCTTTTTTTATCTAATACATTTAGTTTCCTGTTTTGTACTTCAAAATGGAAATTCATGTTAAGGAATTAGCCCAGGGTAAAGTTTGAAAAACATCATTTTAGAACAGACATGCTCAACGAAATCAACAAAATTGTTTTGTTTCGTTGAGCATGCAAAATGAATTATTATAATTATTTCGTTTTTCTTAAAACGATCAAACATATCAAAACAAATTTCGTTTTGTTGAAAACTAAATATCACAAAATAAAAATTTCATTTCAAGTTAAATTAAAAAAATCATATCATAGAAACTATGATTAAGTCGAAGTGTATTTTCAGCAATAATATAATATATTTTGCCCTTAAGGCGCGTTTCCACAGTCAATATTTTTTTTATGCAATGTTGGATATTACATACATAAACTGTTTACACGCTCAACGTCATTTTGTATGCAAATGTCATCGGTTTTGTTTTGCGAAGCAGATGAAAGGCGAAAAACAAGAAAATAACAAATGAGAAAGCGAAAATAAAAAAAAAAACTAAAAGAATAATAAAACGAACAGGCACTATTGAAAAAAGTTGTTATGTTATGTGCAACCTGGAACCAAGACACCTTCGGCACATACGCTTCATCTGCTCCTGCCTCCTTATCGAGCGAATCTTTGCCTTGGCATCTGTGGAGAATGATGCACATTCCACAAGCAACTGTGACTCTCAAATACCTCCAGAAATTGTATGGTTCTGTCTCCATTCCACTTTTTGGCAACTATAATCTAAAAAAATGTAATTATATTCAATATTTTTTAATAATTTATCTCATAAACTACTGAACAGAAATTGAGCCGCTTGGAAAATCAGAACAACGATAGAGAGGAGACAGAAATAAACAAAACAAAACGACAAAAATGTTGATCAAGTTACCAAATTGCACAAGAAAAGTTGGAAGTCCACCAAAATTTTTTCGATTGCATGCAATTTTACAAATGGCGTGCAATCAAGTGTTTACACTTTCAAAATTACGTGCAATGCCTATTTTGCGCAAGAAAACTTGACTGTGGAAACGGGCTTTTATATTAAGCGATTTAGCGAAATTAATATAAACTAATATTTATCAAAAAATGTAAATAATTAAAAACTGTAACTAACTTCGCGAATTCAACTTTAGTGTTGAATTTTTTTCTGTGAGATATAGATCATCACCATGTTTTCTCAGTTTCACAAACGATTTTATTTTACGCAAGAGGTGGCACGCAAATAATCGAAGTGCTCATTTTTATAAGCTTTTATTTAACTTGCTTCGTTCGTATGTATGTATGTCCGTCAAAACTTGCAAGCCATTTTTCGACAACTTCCCAGCAGTTCCAGTCTTGAAATCTCAAATGAATCATGTACGATTTTTCTTGATCCTTGACGAAACATACTGATTTGGCCATGCATTTCATTGACGAAAATTTCATATAAATGTTCCAAATTCGTACAAGACGCAATGCAGAAACGTCGGGATTTATCATGCACGAAACCAATATCGAAATATTGAGGAAGTTTCGTTAACGAAAAGTAGACACAGATATAAAGAAACTTCGTCAAAGTATGAAATCGAAACGTGCTTCTGGACCAAATTCAACGTCGTGCGATATATTTGATAGGGGTTAAAAATATTTCATCCTCTCTAAACTCTATTGGAAATCGACATAATGTTGGTTTCGTAATGGCCTGACGCCACTCGGTCCACTCGGGCAGCTGTCCAAGCCCACTCCTTTACCATTACCTTGATGTCACACAGAACCTCACGTTGTAGTGATAATTCGTTCTTTAGAACGTACGGTAAAGTTGTGGAATAGTCTTCCTGCGAGCGTGTTTCCCGTCAGTTTTTAGCTGTGCAAATTTAAAACAAATCTTCACCGAAACTACTACATCTTTTCAACCTTTAACTAACTATCACCCATCTTTCAAATCAACACAATGCTATACATTTATAAGAAACATCACCTGAGCTTTCACTCTACAAAACCGAAAAAAATGATACCAAATTGTCAAAAACAAACGAATTCGATAGCTATGGCAATGACACCTAAACAGTGGTGTCAATGAATATTTAAATACTATCGAAAATCATCAAGAGTCAGTCCAAAACTATTGATAGTCACGATAGTGTGAAATTATCGACAGTGTCATCTATAGTTTGCGAACTCTACAGCTTAACTTCTGAACGATTCGGCGAATTACAACAATCATGAATATCTTGAAGTTGTCCTAATAGAGTGGAAAAAGTTAGGCGCTGACAACCGCTACTTTGCATCATATTTGGTATGAATTTTTTTTAATTCCAGCAGCTCATGTGGAAACTTCCTTTAAGAAATCATCACGAAAATTTCGTCAATGATGCCGCGAACTACTGGGTTGTTAGTATCCGATTAAGCTGAAATTTAGCATACATTTGTCCGGTGACAATGCAATATTATGATCAAATTTTTTGCCACACACTCTTTCACCGCCCACAAATCAATAAAAATGCTATATCTCTAAAACTACTAGGCCGATTCAGCTGAAATTTTGGCAGTAAATTTCCTTCGAGTAGAGGATAATTAAGGAAAATTGTTTTTCCACTCCTCCTTTTACCGCCCACAAATCCATAAAATTTAAACAGTAAAGATTCATCAAATAAAGAAAAACATTTGGCCACACCCTCTTTTACCGCTCATAAATCAATAAAAATGCTATAACTCCAAAACTACGGGGCTGATTCAGCCAAAATTTTGGAAGTTTATTTCCTTCAAGTAGAGGATGGTTAAGGAAAAAACACATTAAGGATATTCACAATTGCGTGGGTTTCAGTGTAGTTAAAAAACCCCGTGGTGTTGTACACACTACCGAGCGGTTTTTATATTTTTTCTTGTTTTACATGAAATCTCGAAAAACCAAAAGTGTGGTAATTTTAAGTAGCCCAATGATATGTTTAACGTGGTTTTTAAAGTTCTATAAACCACTAGTCGGTTGCCAGTTATTTTCTAATTGCAAAAACTAAAGAAGCTCAAAATGCAAGCTAAACTTTTTATGCCATATATTAATAAAACATATCAAATGGGATAGTTAATTTATTTGCATAGTAACAAAAAGCTATATGTTACAAACACAATGTTACAAACACAATTGCAGGCGGGTGGCGTGTAATCTGTCAATAAATAACAATGTATTTCTTATGTTAAACACACAATCCACATCACACGCCGAGCTTGTCGTGCGGCTACAGAAAACGCTGCAGTCGGGAAATTTTTATTTTCCAATTTGACAGGCGTGTATTGAAAAACAAATAAAAAAGCTGTGTTCAGACCAGAACCAAATGATTGAATTAATCCAAATTTGTGGTTTGTTTTTCCAGCTAAAAAAATTAACTATGCGAGAGCGAAAACTAACTTCACACATAATCAAAATTTTGATGACGCTCAAGACCTGAATCAATTGGTCAAATATAGTAAAAAGGAAGAGATTAGCTTAATCGTTTGATTGTCGTCTGAACATAGCCAAAGATTGTATTCCACACGCCAGCAATAGTTAGTTCTACACGCCAGTGGAACTTACACGTCGCACGCCCGTAGCCACAATTGTATTTATAACAATAGTGGGAAGTTCCCAACCACAAATACTGTTTGCTCATTAAAGGGTGCTCATATTAAAGGGTGCTCATATTGTGATTTTCAACTATGGCAAAAAAAAAAAACCATACTACTATACCACACAATTGTGAATACCCTTATCGTTAATAAACACAAAAAGAACATAAATAATATTAATGACTAGCACATTGTATTAATTTAACCCTTTCTATGGAGTTCCTAAATATATTGGACACGTCAGAAAGAAAAGCAAAAAAAATTTGTTTGGCCAATTTTATAAGAAAAAAATCAACCGGACAAAGATTAAATTTGTTTTTTTTATCTTTTTATGGCTTTAATGATATGAATATTAAGAGGGTTTAAACACAAAGGTCTAAAGGGTTGAGAAACCTTTAAAAGATTAAAAAAAACTTTGTGTCGAACAGGAGCAAAAAACAATATTTCTGTGTACAAGCTTGTAAAACGAAAATAGCGCACACTCTTAAAACTGATTGAAAAATCTCTACAATAAATGTTGTGAATTTCACGACATTTATTGGCGATTTTGTAAAAAAACCACGCTATGCAGTGAGATTTTTCAATTTTGTCTGAAAATCAGCGTTTTTTTCCAAAATATGTATATTTAATCTACTATTCACGCTATTTAAGCGTGTTTTCGCTCAGAGAGTCTTAAAATATGTATATCTCTCTACTTTGCATGCTATTTTAGTGCGTTTTCGCTCAGAGAGCCCTAAAATATATATATTCTTTACTTTTCACGCTATTCCAGCGTGTTTTCGCTCAGAGAGTCTTAAAATATGTATACTTTTCACACTATTTCAGAGTGTTCTCGCTAGATACTCCTAAAAACGCTCCAGCAGCGGTGTTTTACGCTTGCCCTTAAATAAACACCTCTGCTTTAACGTCATATGATTTCAAAGAGTTTATTCGAACAAGTGTCAAATTATATACAACTTAAACAGTAGATTGGTCACAACTTAATTACTCAAGCCTACTGAAGTAGGAAAGAGTAGCGCCTTCTGCTGAGTTATTAACTCTATACAGAGTTGTTGTTGATGCCATGTTCAAAACTTACTTGAGAGACTCCACGCGTATCTAGTTTTTTTTATAAGCGCATACATGATTGGAAAAAATAATTTTAGAAGAGAGTTTTTACAAGAGAGCGAAATAAATAATTGTAGATGAGAGGATTCACGCATTTTTAACGATAAATATTTATAATTTTGATCTATGGGATTTAACGACAATAAATGTAGGCAATCAGTTGTCAGCAACTATTGTAGTTAATTCTCGTGAATTTTTGTTAGAGTGCAGGTTAAAATGAAAAGTATGCTTTTTTTCATCTTTTAAGGGCCTAAATGATAGGAATATTACCTCAAAAAAATTAGTTTATTCTTAGTTTATCCTAGCCATTGAAAGGGTTAAAGAAAGAAAAATATAAAAAAAGACAGACCAGTTTAAGGTATTACTATAAAAATGTTACACTTTTTTATGTATACCGTCTTCATGTTTTTTTGTGTTTAAGGCAAATTAAGGTTGGAAAAGACTTTTGAAATTAAATTTCTTGTTTTAATTATTTTTAAAGTAATACATTAAGCTGATCAACTCGTTTTATTTTTTATTGGAGAGTTTTGTTCGAATATTATTACAAATATAACCCGCTGATGAGAAACACCGTTCTGATTCTATGCTAGTTGGAGAAATAGTTGTACAATAGTCGTAAGCAATTTGTAAGTCTCGATCACGATTGCCTTCACCATAAAACAAAAACAAAATTATTTGCTAAGTCAGAATATCTGACAATTTTTAAATACATAGCTGACTTCCCGGTGTTGCAAATTCTTCTAAAACTTTGCAAAGTCCTTGCTTCAGTAACACCCATCGTCCTAACAATCTTTTTCAGCCTCAATAAAAGTTTTTTCTAATTCTATATTCATATCAACTTAAAAGAAATGTTTGCCTTTACATGAATATTTGTAATAGAAATTGTTTTATTTAAAAATCCCGGGATCCAGGAAAGACAATCCCGGGAGTTAAAAGGGCTTAAATCGTTCGGGATCCCGGGATTGACTTCCCTAGTATGTACGTATGAATGTGTATTGTATTTTTCAATTAATTGTATGTATTTTTCGCAATTTTGCAAACTTGTTGGTATCCGGTGACAATGCAATATAATAAGCTTTTAAATATAAATGTATTTAAAAAACTCTAAATTTATATAAGTTCTTGGAACTTACCAATTTACGTACGCTTATATTATGATGATGAGTAACCAAGAGAGGGGTTCTTCTGCACCTAGAATATACCTACTATATACATATATGACAAATGTCACTTAAATTTATTTTTTTCGTTTTAGTTCACATCTTTTTTAAATAAAAGTTTATTTTTAAAAACATTTTTTACTTTTTATTTTTTAAATTAAAATGACAAGATTTACACACATACAGTGATGTGCAAAGAAATAGGGCCCCAGATATTAATGCTTTTATTACCGAGGGAATTAATGCTATATCTGGGGCATCTTGTACATAATTCATGCAGCTTTAAATATAAAAATACAGGTGTCCCTATTTCTTTGCATATCACTGTATGTCACCTTATCGTTTTCTTGCATAAAAGAATAAAACACGCGCACAATGCGTGTTTAACCATGCTAAAAAAGTTAAAAATTTCACAAGCAAATGTGCTTTTAGCTTTCGATACAATAAAACCCGATTTTTTTTTTGTTGAAACTAGCGTTACTTTCAATGATTAACAGAAACGAAAAAATTTAATATCGTTGACTCCGAAGCGAAATAAATATTTTTTTGTTTTTTAAGATAATGCTATTTTTTTTATTTTTTGATTTTGGTTCCAAGAAACAAAAATAAAATTGAATGCGCTGTTTAGTTAAAACGAAGCCTTCGTGACAAGCTTCGTCTTTGTACTTTTTTCTTGCGTCGTCGTCCAACATTGCGTTGCTTACGTTTTTGGAATACTGTCAACGTCAGTACTTGTCAAAAACATTATTACCAGATTGCAAAAGTTCAGCATTAAGCATAAAACTGACAAAATCTTAAAAAATTTATACATATTACTAGCCTTTTTCAATAGGTGGCAATACTTTTTGCATTAGCTGTTTTGGTTATTGAACTGATGACTTTTGGTACAAATTAAACTGTTTTTAAATTAATTGTTATAGTTTCTGTTTTTAAATAGATTGTGTGCATATTTTTGTGAAGGATCGCAGAAGTATACTTTAGCAGATGTCGTTCCATTTTTCATCTGCTTTTGCTCTTCTAGCTCCAAAAACTGTTAGCAGCAACATCCATTTTCAGAACGATAATAATTTTGCTCTCGGCAAATTGTGACGTCTCGTTCGGATTTTTTTGCTTACAAAGATCCAACTTTACACTGAGGTTACGTCTTCGTTCGTTACTGAGTCAGCTGTGTTCGTTTGTGTCTGACATTCTTCATACATGGATCCAAAACAGCTGATTGCCGCCTGTTGGACGATGCGTTCGTGAAATAGATGCATCTGTTATGCCCTGTTTTACCTAAACAGGGCATAAGTTATCGTTAAAATTTGCGTTAACGTGCATGTTTGTTTTAGAATTTTTCTACGAAAAATTAATAGACAATGTACGTATTTCGAACTGAGGTTGTAGTTTATAATACAAACACATGTTCTTTTTAACCATTTGCACGGCGCACAGTGTAGCGATGTTTATGGGAGGAGGTACAAAAATAGAAGGAATCATCGTAGATACATGAAATGCATGTCTCATTATTTCATAAACGTAAAATGCCACACAAATTTTCATTAAGATCGGCCACGCCATTCACCCACCTCCCATACAAAATGAACAAAAAAGTGCAATATCTCGAGTTGCAGAAAGTGTAAAAACCAAATTACCTAATACACAAAATTACTATATAAAAATTGTATCAAGATTTGAAACGCCCTTAACCCGCCTCCCATACAAAATGAAGGATGAAAGTGCAACATCTCGAGTTGTGAAAAGTATTAGAAAAAAAATAAACTATGTTTTTATTAAGTACTTTCACATAATTATCATATAAAAATGTCATCAAGATCTGCCACGCCCTTCGCCAACCTTCCATACAAAATGAAGAATAAAAGTGCAATATATCCAGTTGTAGAAAGTATAAGAAAGGAAATTAACTTGTTTATTTTTAGCTGGTTTCACTTTAGTATCATATAATTATTTTATTCAGTTTGGCCACGTCCTTCACCCGCCTCGCACACAATATTCAATTAAGTTTATTAATTAAAAAATATTTTTATTTTAATACATAGATCTTCATTTAAAATTAATTCATCGATTTCATTATCATTATTTTTTTTTTTTTTTTAATAGTAATGAAAGCAGCTATCCACGGAATATAACCCTATTGGATAGTTCTCTTGAGTTTTTACGGGTATGATTTAACCTTAATTTTCTAAATTCTTTATGACTAGCTTCTAAAGCTTTTTCTGAAAGCATTCCTTTAGGTAAAAAAATGTATCTATTATTTTAGTTCCGTGAAGAATATTTTATGTGCTGTTGGAGGCATTTTATACCAATCATAATCTTTTAAATACAATTTGAAAGTACTATCTAACAAGGGTTTGAAATTTTCTTTTTTAATCAATTTACCGTTAGATAATGTCCTAAAAACCAAACTGCAATTTTTAAGTATTTCACTATCAACCTTTAAAATTCTAGCGGATAACAGGTAATCAGATAATAATCTTCTGGCGGTGTTGCACGGAGAAAACTATTTGCTAAATTTGTATTGTGGTTAAGCAAAACTTGCGCTTGATTCTCAGCCACTTCAAAATTATACTAGATTTCAGCAAAAACTAATAAAAATTTGCTATTCCAGTTTATAATAACTAAGAAAATTTTTGATTAAATTCAAGCAAAATTTTACTTAGTTATTATAAACTGCAAAAGCTAATTTCTACTTAGTTCAAGCAAACGTTTGCTAAGTTATTATAAATTGGAATAGCAAATATTGATTAGTTTTTGCTGAAATATAGCATATTTTTTAAGTGAAATAATTATTTACATTCAATTAAATTGAAAAACTACCACCATCTGAAGAATTTGTTTGTTTGTTTTTTCAGTTTATAATAACTTAGCAAATATTTGCTTGAATTAATAGAAATTTGCAATTTATAATAAATTAGGAAAATTTTGCTTGAATTTAATCAAAATTTTGCTTTTTCCTAAATATATGAGGAGTGATTACAATTTAGCAATCTTTTTCTAAAATCACGCCGTGATTGAGAAAAGTTTTTCTGATTTGCTTTTAAGCAAAACATTTGCATGATTCAAGCAAAATAATTATCTCCGTGTGCCATCATTTGAGGTTCATACCCAGTTTTGACTCTATCCACAATCAGGTCCATCTTTTCCTCGAATTCTCTTTGAACTCTTTTTTTTATTATCTTATTATTTTGATATGTTCTTCGTTTTCTGATGCTTTTTTCGGTTTCCGTCCACATTTTAAGGAATTTTATAACCAATATAAAGAAAAAATTCAAAGGACTTTATAGAGCATGCAGTACTGATATACCATATTTTAAATTTTCAGTTGCTGCATGTTTCTGCAATGCATGGAAGTTGTTCATATCGGAAGGCTGAGCACCAGAAAGATAACATGAACTTGTTGATTTGTTAGCTGACAGAAAATTTATCACTGCACCATCAATCATTGTTAGATGCATATACAATTGCTTAGTATTTTCTATTAATTTATAAATACAATTAGCAAATACCCACTGCTTCACCTGCGATAAAAATATTAAAATCCATGTAAAAATTTGACATCTTAAAATACAAGTATTTTTTTATCTTCAAATGCAAAATATAAAAACATTTGTGTTTGCTTAGTAATTAAAAAATGGTATAAATATTAAAAAATTAAGTACTTTATTTAATTTGCATTACCATTTTATAGTAATTGTTATGGTGACATAAAGTTACTTGGCTTTTTCTGTATTTTGAGTTTTTAATAAGTCCTGCATAACAGGATTATAAAAAATATTGGTAAAACATTTTTTAAATTTGTAATTTAAAAATGTAATTTTTTTAACTTATTTTCTAAACATGAAAATATTCTTTTAAGTTTTGTAAAATTTCCATTATTATGACATGAAACTTTGTCATCTCGAAAACTATAGATTTTCTCAGTACAACACATTTTTAAACGAAAGATTTTTCGAAAATAGTTTGTACGTGTAAGTAGTATATTGAAAATTTCATTGAAATAACATCAAAATTGTTGCGATATCTTGAAAACTACAAATTTTCTCAATAGAACACATTTTCTTGAGAATTAGGATGAGAAAAAAACGGTTACTTGATTAAATGCTCAAAATAATTGAGCCACAAAATTTTTAAATAAAATAAAGGTTTTTTGCTATTTCGCTGTTATTTTCAACAACCTATGAATTGAAGCAGTCAGAATAGTTATTATTTTAACCGCCTTATTTTTGAGTAGTATCTATTCAAAACAAATAATAACCTGGGAAACTTTATTCTATTTAATTTTAGTTTTAAGTACACTATTTTGAATCAAATTAAGCATATTTTGAAATTAAAAACATGAACTGATTTTTCTAAAAAACTCTTTTATTTTTAATTTGTTTGTGTTAATGCTTACTGTTATTTTTGTTGTATATGTTGTTTTGGTTCTAGGCCTGTGATATAATAAATTATTAGAAAAACTTCTATCTTCGTTTTTTTTATATATATATATATATATTATTTCGTCTATGGACAATTATCCTTACAGACTAAGCAACTTAAATATATAACAAGTACAATGTTAATTAGCGTTTAATAACAGATTAATTGTATTTTTAAAAGCATCCTTAGGCATAGAAAAATCGAGCAAGTTATTATTATACATTCTATTTAAAGCAATAAGTGCCCCCTATTCATTAGCTCATTAACGGCATAGTTTTTTCTGACAGCTATTTTAGAAATAATCAGAATTACGTAAAGATTTTTGTGGGATGCTAAACGATAATAGTTCAAGTAAGTTTTCACAAATAATGTTGCTATTAATCAAATCATAAATTATCATAATGCTATGTAATGTTCTTCTAGCTTCAAGCGAAGATAGACCAATAAGCAGGTGACGCGCTCTATAGGACAGCAAAGCAAACTTCAAAAATCTTTTTTGGATTCGCTCCAATCTGTTTATATGCACAGAATAGAATGGGCACTAAATAAATGAAGCCTATTTAAGGCTAGACCTAACAAGAGCCAAATATAGATTTTTAAATGTGTACGGATCAGAGAACCCTGCACTATTGCGCTTAACAACCCAGTGGGCAATTGCAGGAGTCCAAAGGCCTTCTATCAGGCCTGCGTTAGGTTTTAAAAGGCCTTCCACACTCCTTGCAAATACCGTTTTATTGCTTGTATGAAATGGGAAAATTTGTCAGGCCTTCCGCTCTCCTTGCTCAAAAGAGACCTGCCAGAAGCGCTCTTTCGAGAAGTCACGTTAGAAGGAAAAGCAATATAAATATCAATTTGAAATAAAAAACGACTAACAATTTCAGATTTGAACCATGGTCCTCTCATATGGCGGTCCAACATTTTACCCTCTCGTCTATCATGGTTGTTAAGAATCAATAGCTTATTTGCATCAATACAAATGAAAGCAAGCTTTCGGGAGCCCGGGTTCGAGACCCAACTCGGAGAAAAAATTTTTTGTTGTTTTTTTAAATCTACATTTTTTTACAAACTGTTCTGTGTATTTTAAATTTTTTTTGAATGTTTTTATAAATTTTCTTTATACAAAAATATAAGAGAAGACTTGGAGTTTTTCCATATAAATATTTTCATATAATATAATATGTAATGTGTTAGTTTTCGGGAGCCCAGGTTCGAGACCCAACTCTGACAAAAAAATTTCTTTTTGTTGTTTTTTTTTAATCTACATTTTTTTACAAACTGTTCTGTGTATTTAAATTTTTTTTTGTAATATTTTATGTAAACTTTTTCATATAAAATAATATGAAAAGAATCAGAACCTTCAGAAAGTAGGCCTAATACTCATCAATGCAGTGATCATGGATGGTGTATTGACGCCAATAATAGCAGTGCTAGCATGTCTTCTTTGCGAAGCACGCGCTAAAATGCTCTGGGGATGATATGATTTAAATGAGAACTAAAACTGAGCCCGGAATCAAAGATAAGGCGTAACTAACGATAAAGATAACATGTAACTAAATAAAAGTGGAGAATTAATCTTGTAAAAAGAAACAACAAAGCATTTACTAAGATTCAGTGATAATTGATTTAGTTTGCACCAAGAAAACACATTAGCGAGATCTGGCTGAAGACGAGTAGCATCTAATGATTTTTAACTTAAAGAAATACTTTCAGATCGTCAGCATAAAGTAAAAATTTGGCAGTATTGAAGCATTTAGAAACATCATTTATAAAAAAAAACAAAAAGTAAGGGGCCAAGTATACTTCCTTGAGGTACCCCTGAAGTTGCTAAAAATGGAAAAGAACAGACATTGTCAATAACAACACGTGAAACTCTATTATTAAGGTATGACCTCAACCAAGACAGAAAAGTTGAATGGAAACTAATCTTGGCGAGCTTGAGTAATAAAATATCATGAGAAAGTTTGTCAAAAACCTTCGATATGTCAGAGTAAATGACATCAAGTTGTAGCCGTTCTTCAAAAGTAGAGATGTAGTAATTTGTTTCTTATTTTATCTTTCCATACAGTTTCAAAAACTTATTTTTGTCGGATAGACAATCTTTGAAGTTTTAGTACACATTTTATTGTTTGCCAATGCAATTGATGGTTTAACAATTATTTTATCATTTCCAATGCGTTAAAAAGATATAGTCCGACTAACGGAAATAAAGCCTTTTTTCACATTGTTGCCTATATCTCCAAAACTTGACCTGGAACGGACTACGGACATTCATAGTCTTTGGTTCAAAAGTTAACACTCATTTGTACACCTGTGTTATTTTTAAAATTGTTTATGTGTTTCGTTTAAAGTTCCTTGAGTAATTTTACAGCTCTAGATAATTTTTGTCGGTGTTTTTATAAAAGTGGCGCTATATTTACATTCAAAAAGGTGGCAGCATTGGTACCATACACAAAACATGTTGCTGTCTCCTTTTTGCGTATCTTGTTGACTTATTTTTATTTTTTTCAAAAATAGATTGAAAAAAGAGCTTTTGTCTCGTAGCGAAATATAAAAAGTTTTGTTAGTTTTGCGCAAATCTTGTTAAGCGTTGCACGCAACCTTTATATTGCTCAAATAGAGCTTAAAAAGGGAAAGCTTTTTTTCTCACTGATAATAAGAATACAGAAATTGTATGGTTATGCTCTTTTAGATTGAATTAATTATTTGAATGCGTACCATAGCTACCCAATATAAAAAAATTATAGAAATAGAGCCTACCGTTCTCTAGCTCTGAGTGACTACGTAATATACATGAGTCTCCTTTTATATAATAGTATAGATTAATATTTTTGCATACATACATAAGACCAAAAACTTCACTTCAATTATTAGGTTTGGTTTATGTAAGTATTATAATAGTTACTACTTCTAGTGAATGTTGTAGTCAAAGCCCTAACAAACAATTTAGGATGAACTACGATAAAATCAGATGCGTACAACTCGAGAAATCTTCGCCATGGCCGATAACGACTTTTTTTCGAAACCACCAAGCAATAAGAAAATGCATAAAAAATAAAATCATTACAAATTTCTTGGATATCGCTTTTTGTATTATTTGCGTAAAACAATTTCAAGTCCCTATGTTTTGTAGTCTTTGCACAATAAAGTCTTAAATTCGTTTTCATCAAAACATGCTTTTGAAATGTGGTCATAAAATCCTTATTTGAAAGTAGTCTGAGACCAAATTTTGGGAATGTGTTATGAAAGCCATATTTAAGGATATACTTGAAAATAAAAAAAAAGCAAATATGTTTTTATTCTTATATAGAAATTTTGGTGTTTTTGGATTTCTAGAACTTTTTTGTGGTATATGAAAATTTTTTTATTTATATTTTTAAAGTTTTTTTTAGCAAGAACTTGTGAGACATATTTTTGTTAAAGTTTCGTATATGAATTATACTAAAACTTTTGTGGTTTTGGAAAATATTCAATACAAAACTATAAAAACTTAAATTTTGTTAAATTTTCAATAAAGATCATAACTACCACAAATGAAAAGGCATTAAATAATTCTTTAAGGCTCACATAATTAAGGCCCCTATTATGTATTACAACTCAACTTAAGTTGACTAGATTCAACTAATTTTTTTTCTCATAATTTATTACATACATTCCAGTTGAACTATGTTGTTTGAAAATTCTTAAAAGATTAAGGCAAACTACATGGTTCAACTAAAATAAATGTAATACGTTATATGAAAAAAAATTAGTTGAATCGAGTCAACTTAAGTTGAGTTATCGTACATAATAGGGGCCTAAGACTCCTAACTATAAATTTACCTAGGTACTTACTTTTACAAATTTATGACTTTTTCCATACTTAATTTTGTTTACCTCGTTGCACTGTGCGTGCGGCGTTGTCTTAAGACTCAACACGCGTTGGATATTTTAAAATGGCATCTTTTTATGAAATTTTCCCTACGGTTGATAGCAAAACAGCAGTTTGCTTTATCGGAAAAACAATAAGCGTAAAATATTTTTTAAAATAAATGTATGTAGTTATAGTTCTACCAAGTGGATTAAAAAAATTTGATAAGAGATAGGCACTAGTTCGAAAATATTTTGAATTTCCGCGAACTTTATCGGGTAAATTTTAAACGCTGCAGAAAAAATGAAATCCATAAAACGTCGATTAAGTTTTTATTTTTTGTAGAAGGTAATTTTTTCTTGTTATTTTAATTTGATTTAATTTATGTATACAATTTTATACCAATTGCTATATAACTTTTTCGTAGAAAACCTATTAAAAAACCATAATGTTTTTCCAGCCTCATTCTGGTCTAATGCCTTAATAGAAAAACTTGTTGCTATTTCTTCATTGGAAAATAAAATCACTTCGCCAAGTACTATGTATGATCAGCAAACAACACTCGTTTCATTACTCGCACGTAACTCAGCAAAACGTTTAACAACAATTGCTTAGACAAATAGTAACGCCCACACGCCTGTGTTTTAGCTATTCACTAAAATGACTATTATGTTCCTCTCTTAGCAGCAACCGCTAAGCTTACGCTTAATATCTAAGCTTTATTTTTATATTTTGGGTTTGGCTGTGTTTGAGCCCGGTTTCAGTGTTGTTGAAATTAGCATGTTAACAGTACTCTCCCGATGATGTTAACGTTAAAATCTTGAAAAAGTATCTGAAATCTATGGGAAACTCAAACATTGTAATTTAAGGGTCGGACATTACATTTTTTTCGTTTCTAATTACAACGAAAGAAAAAGCAAATGGATTCTTTAAATCTTGGTGATATTAGGCACAAATTGTTGTTATTAAGGTACGTACCTTGAGTCAAAAAGTTACTTTTTTAAGTTAACCATCATATGTTAAGTTGTTGTTGGTGTTTTAGTGATTTTCAATCAACAACTACCGCCGAATTTAAGTAATACTTCACTCTTTTCAGCTTCAGCTCAGCTCAACCCACTCACTCACACTTAGGCACGCTCAACCGACAAATAAGCAAAGCCCCACACTGACACACTTGTGTAAAAGTACCCTATAGGAATAAACTAACCTGCTTTTAAAAACAATTAATTAAAAAACTAATTTAAAATAAACTTGTTTATGAACTACTTTGAATTATATTAAGGTGGCATCCACTTCAATTTCAAATAGTTTTTATTGAATTATTTATAAAGTAATTGAAAAACTGCTTCAAAACAAGTGGCTTAAAAACTACTTTGAACTATATTAAGGCGGCTTTGAACTATATTAAATCAGAGTAGTCGATTTTGGCATGTTTTTATTGCAAATTTTTATTAGATTGCAAGCTTATATATGTATAACCATGCTATTTCATTAAATACTATTAACTTTAGGCTTTCACTAGTATAAATTTATGTATTTTTTTAAACAATAAAATAAATGATCTCTTTGATGAATAGAAATTTAAAATTTTTATGCTTTTAAATTCATATTCAGTAAGTGGAATATTAACTAGTTTTCAATTGATTTCTCTTAAATTAATTAAAAAAAAAATTTAAATTTAACTAATTTAACAAGTAGTTGAAAATATATGCGGTTTTCAATTGCATTATTTTAAAGTAATTAAAAAATAATTTAAATTTAACTAATTTAACAAGTAGTTGAAAATATATGCGGTTTTAAATTGATTTTTTTTAAAGTAGTTAAAAAAATAATTTAAATTCAACTAATTTAACAAGTAGTTGAAAACATATGCAGACGAAAGTCAATTGACTTATTTAGCGGACATCACCATACAAAATATGTTAGTTCGTTCTATGGAAAAAAGACAGAATTTCAACTAGTTGTGGTTGACAAAAAACCACTTTTTCAACTACTTTTAAATTAGTTGATTTTCCTACAGGGTAGCGTTTCACCTCTGTGTAATCCAATCTTTAAATGCAAAGGATGACGTCGCAGTTTAGTCATTATTTTTCCGATAAAAAACGAGCTAAATAATGAATATGTTGCAAGACATTTAATAACTCACGCTGGAATACAGCGTTTATCTAAATACAAATTGCAGCTTATTTCAATCCTATTAAATTAATATTTACCATGAACGAATATTCTTATTTTGTTTTAAACTCAATCACTTATTATTTATTGGACACGAAAATTGATAAAAAACGAATCCCTGATTTATTATATATTTTAAAATAATAAATATTATTGATTTTAAGTGTATGTACTACTATTGCGATTGCTTGGTTTATCTTAACAAGTGTATGTTTGTAAACTGAATAATATGGAAACGGATGTGGGCGAAAATCAACGCACTCAAACAAACAAACATATAGAAAAATTTCATTAAACAATTTCTATTTGTTTTATTGTATTCATGTTGTACTCATGAATTCATGCTAAGCTCACGCATTTTGAATGCTAAAGATACGAGTGCAAGCTGACAAACTGCTCAATTACCTAGATGAATTCGCGCGAGCGGAAGTCTTAATTGAAGATTTAGGTGCGCGTCAAGATCGTCGGATGCTTCGTGTGTTTGTGTGTGTGAGTTTCTAATATTTTGTCTTAGCAACATAACTCTTAGGTGCGGTGTAAATTATGCAAAACTAGTCAGAGGAAGTTATGCACGCTTTTTACGACTAACACTCAACAATGTTTAGGGCATAAACCGAGTAGGAGCATTTTGAATGGCAAAATGTTGTTAGTAAAATAATTTTTTTTTTTATTTGACTAGTTTTTCCTTGTTGAGATTTGCATTTTAAAATAAATTTTAGACTGGTAGGCCGGTGAGTTGCATGTATGCGGGACCTACCCACAGTGAATTTACGTTTAATCGCCATAAGCGATGCCAATTTCACACCAAAGCCAAGCTTAACAAGGACAAACAATGTCCAAACTGTATTTATTTATATTCAGCTATGTTTAACATTTTCTAATAAACCTATTTACTTATGATCCAAATTCTATACTCTAAGTGTAAGCTTTTTGAGAACATAAGCTGTTCGGAGTCGACATTAAACTCGTAGGCCCTGTTCTCGATCAGTTGTGTTCAAACACGTGCAACACACAATACCTTTAATCAAAAGAAGCTTCGCCAAATACTTTCGAGGGCTAAAATGGCCAATTATATTTTTTTTCAAGTTTTAATTACTACTTATGGTTACGCCCACTGCATCCCCATGATAATAGAATATGACCGTATTTACTCTTGTGCCTTCCTTATACACATATGGTCATTGAAATAGGTACGGCCATTTTTTTTCAGAAAAACCTATTTTTTTAATTCTGTTTTCCAAAAAGCAATTGCATTTGTTTATTATTTATTGGAATATGTAAGCAAACAAAAATATCAATTCAAAATCTGTTATGAACATTAAACACGAAAATTAAAGAAGACTTTATAGAATTCACCTGGTCATTAAAATAGGTACAAAAAATATATGAATATAACATTAAAGAAGAAAGTAAGTTAAAACACAAGAAAAGTGAAAAATATGTAATATTTAGTTAATATCCACATGCCCACCCCTATTTTGAACAACTTTTTCTATTCTTCTGGGCATAGAGTTGACTAGTTTACGGCAAGTCTCTACTGGTGTATCATACCATATATTTTGTACTTTTTGCCATAATGCCGCCTTATTATGATATTCTACTTTTTCGATTCTTTTTGTAGACCACCCCAAAGGTTTTCTATTGCTGGTAAAGCCATCGTAGAGGCATATTCTCTTCCGCGTAGGGTAACATAATAACTCTTTTAGTAATTCTCTATAAATATCTTTCTTCATGGTATTACTGATGAGGTGAATCGGACCTACACCATTCGAATAGAAACAACCATAGACCATGACATTTCCGCCATCATGTTTTTTCGTCTTTCTAGTATATCGAGAATTGAATTCTTGCTTATAGGTCGTCTAACATTTCGTCCAGAGTCTTTCCCAAATAAATTAATCTTGGGTTCGTCACTCCAGAGTACGTTACGCCATTTTTTAATACCATCGGGACCATTTTAAATATTTTGTTTTCTTAACAATGGCATACTGTGAGCAACTCTGCCTGGTAAATTCATATAACATAATCGTCGTCGTACCTGCCTGGTAAATTCATATAACATAATCGTCGAATTCGTCGGAAATATAGCAATTTTATTAACTTGTGGGCTTAAATAAGGGGTGTGGCAATATTTTTGTGTATTATTCGAGATATTAGCCTTGACAACAAATATTGCAAATTTGATGCCCTTAGGTCAATTATTGCCTATTTTTGCAAAAGGTGGTAACACATGGAAAAAGTACTCAATTTGGCAAGAAAACAATCTACCCAAACACGTCAGGGGGTTAGCTAGAGTATATTGGTAGATGGGTACTTGAGTAGAATGGCACTTTACAAAAACAAAATGTACGGCATTTGCCAATCTACCCAACTATCCAAGTCAGTGTGGATACCCCTATTGTTTTTTTTTTTTTTTGTAAATTTTGTAGTGAAACTTCTTAAAAGAAATGCCAAAACATTCAAGACTTTCAATTAAAATATGTTTTTCGTTATAAATATTGCTGAAATTTTTTTTTAAATATTTTTATCGGATATTGCGAAAAAAATCCTTTACTCCACAGACCACAGAATACGAATTTTCATACTTTTGGAAAAAAATTTATATTTTCTGTAACTCAGTTAATACGAGTAAAATACTTAACTTATTGTTTCTTTTGTGTAGATATTTAAAGACATTATTGCTTTTAACTTAACTTTTGGGGCCAAATTTTCAGAGCGATCTTAAACTCTAAACTGAGGTTAACTCGTCAAAATTACACATTAAAATTAGGTTTAAATAAATATTTTACCATTCGTTGGTGTTATATTGATTTAAATTTTCATATTATGTGTTTCTTTTGTACCTTAACGGAGTTTAAACGTTCAGTTTTAGTTAGTTAACCTCAGTTTTCTTTGACTAGAGTTCGCTCGCACTGAAAAATGGGCCAATAAAGTTTCTTAAAAAGAAATTTATCCAATGCAAATGAAAAGCTTTGACAAAGTGTTCATGGCACTGTTTTGAAAGAAAATATTGTGTCTATTCTGCCATCTCCTTATCATTCACCAGGAATTTCGCGAACTGGTCCGAAATACATTTTCAATATTTGTTTCATCCTCATAAATAAAATGCACCATTAATATAAAAGTATTATTCAAACAAATTAAATGACGAATCCTCACTAAGAGGCAGATACCGATATTGATTTGAAATCCGATTCTAATAATTGCATTTGCAGCTCTTGAACGTAGAATTATAAACTCTATTGAAATGCAATTAAAAAACATTTCACGCTCCTGCACATCGTCAGCCCCAGCATTGAACACGAAATCTTATCAGAAATTTTGAAATGCTGTCACGTTTAGTGATGTGTCTCGTATAGTACCCATACTCGTACCATTCAACCAAATTGTAATATTTAATTATTGCCTTGTTTGTATGAAACTGATTTTGTTTTACATCAATTTGTTTGATCTAAACTCTGAACTTAATTGTTGTGATTACTTGTTTTGTTTTTGTCATACTGTATGAGCTGTCAAAATACTTTGAACACTATTACTTGCATTTGAGATTCTACCAGGACGCAAATTCATTGATTGACACGATCAGGGAACGCACATAATGTTCAGTTCAATCGTGATTCAAAGCCTTGTTAAGAGAAAATTATAAAAATATCAACTGATATTTTTATATAACCTTGTTTGACTCGCCATAGATCGCTTAAATGCGCGAAACTAGAATTCTTAATTTAATTCCTAATCATATCTTATGAAAAGCTCAGACAGCAAGTATGCTCCATACAAATGACAACTATAAAGCTGATACTGAGATGTATGGAGAGGTGTGTATAAAGACTTTTAACAAACTCTTTTGTGGCTTAATTGAAGGTAGACCCATAATTTAGGTAAAGTTGGTTTCTGGCAAAAAGTTTTTTTTTTTCAATTTAAAAACAAACTTGTAAGGCATTATCTTCGACTGCACCGAAGTAAAAATACCCCACGGCCGCATTTTAGTATATTCGAAGTTTTGAATGTTGTGTTTTTTGATGACGTCACTTTTATAGTGGTTTTTATCCAAATATTTCATATTTGAAACTCGGATTGTATTTAATTATTTAATTTTTTTTGTAAAATACCAAGTTTAAACATTATTTTTTTTGGAATTTATGAAGGTATTACTATTTTGCTGACCTCACTTTGTATGGGAGATGGGCGATGTTTCCAGTTGTTTATGCCAAATTCTAAACATCGAATGCATAGTTAAATGAAAACTTATTTGCAATATTTGAAATACTAACTTTTGTGGAATTTAAAGAGATTTTACCGTTTTCATAAAGTCACTTTGAGGTAGACAGGGTTTTCATTCGATTTTTACAAATTTCATACTTAAAGCAAAGATTATCTATATATATAAAATAGGATGTGTGTATGTATGTAACGTATGGACTCCAAAACGGCTGGGCCGATTTTGATGAAATTTTCAGGTAATGTTCATCTTGGTACGGTGGGTAACATTGGCTATATTTGGACCCGATAGGTGGCGCTGGGGTGGACTTATATCGAAAATTTGAATTTATGGACCAATTTAACTGAAATTCAGAATGTATGTTTGTTTGATCATAAGAAAATAATTTGTGTATAAATGGACCCGATAAGTGGCGCTGGGGTGGACTTATATCGAAAATTTGAATTTATGGACCAATTTAACTGAAATTCAGAATGTATGTTTGTTTGATCATAAGAAAATAATTTGTGTATAAATGGACACGGTAGGTGGCGCTTGGGTGGACTTATTTCGAAAATTCGATGGCGTGAAAAATATATAAATACTTTTAATTTTATTTTATAACGAGGGGAGTAGCGAAGCACACCGGGTTCAGCTAGTATAGTATAAAGATGTGCCACGTAGAACATTAAAAAGTAACAAATATTTTTCAGATCAATACGTAAGCTTTTGTGAGCGTGATGAAAAAGCTGTCTTGAGAGAAAAGTTTCCAATCCTTGCATGCACATTCTCTCTGCAATGCTCTTTCACTCTTCACTCCACAATGCTTCACAGCATAGATCATCACTGCATGGTTTCTCATAACTAGCGAGAGTCGTGAAATTTAATGTAGTAATTGCTTTTTCCGTTGTTGCTGTTGTTGGAACCAAGCAGTTGTGATCCCTACTTGACAGCAACAAATGTGTTTGTTTGATTGCATTATTTTTATGATGATTTCCTTATTTTGTGCGAAATAGATTTTTCTTATTCCCTGCTTGCTATTAATATTGACTATTTTTGATTGACTCAGCCAGAGCAGTAAAATCTGCATATATATTCAGAATCTTAAGGAAAACTGAATAACGACATTCAAATCCATCCAATGAATTCAAAATTGTTTTTAAATAAAATTTTTAATTCACATTGAATTTTAAAAAATTGATTAGTAATTAATTTTAATTATTTTTTTTTTTTTTTTATTCAGAATAATTAATGCTTTTTTTATTCATATGAATGCAATTCAAAAAGAATTTCGAATTTTTCAATAATTAAATTTTTGTACATTAGGGCGTATCGAAAAATTTAGATGGTATTCTAAGAGGTCTCAAATGTTGCATTGGGTGGTCAAGATCTACCAAATAAAATTTTAGGAAAAAATAAGGATGTCTTCCTCTCCCGCAAGGACAAAGTTGTTTTTTGAGAAAAACAGTAAAAAATCACGATCTCAAAATGCTTTGATTTTTGTCAGAAAAACTACATATGTCTTAAAGTAAAAATAAATAAATACTTTAACTAATAATATCCCGCCAAACAGGATGCCTTTCTCGATGTTTACCCAAAAGTTCCTGTGTGAAGGATATTCGAATCTAAAGATACATGCAAGGTAGCACAGAACTTTTGATTCTTATCTGATCGTCTAAATTTTGGCGATTTTGATTATTGTGTTGATGTTTTCCTTAAATTGGCGAATGAATAATTTGCATATTTTTTCCATTTGCATTTTCTTGTTTTTGAGAAATGTTTACTTGAATTTTTTTAACTTTTTCAAAAAAATTAATATAAGGTTTTATATCTCGGGCACTAGAAGTGGTACCGAAGATAATTTCCTTAATTTAGATTTTTCATATATTTCTGAAAAACTCCCTGTCTAAAAGAATCAATTTATAACACCAGGTTAAGACCACGATTTTTTTTTCCTATTTCGATTTTTTAAAAAAATTTTCCGTCCTAGCATGAATTTTATTATTTCGTTAAAACACCTCAACTGAGCATTCACAAAAATTTTATACTAAAATTTTGAGTTTCTGTGCTTGCCATTCGATGGGTCTCAATTTACTTAACAATTGTTGTTTAGAAGTGTTTTAATGAAATAATAACCATAAAGGAGATATGAACAAAATTGTTACATTTCATTTCATGCTTGAAGTAACTTTTTTAAATATCAAAATAGGAAAAAAAAAATCTTGGCCTTTTCCTGCTAATTTAAAAAAGATATTTTTAGGCAGGGTTTCGTTCAAAACTATTTGCAGAATCCGAATTGAGAAAATTATCTTCGGTACCACTTCTGGTGGCCGAAATATAAAACCTTATAATAATTTTTTTGAAAAAGTTAAAAAATTGCATTCAAGTATACATTTCTTCAAAACAAGAAAATGCATATGTGAAAAATATGCAAATTATTAGTTCGCCATATTTAAGGAAAGCCTTAATACTGTAATTAATATCACCAAAATTAAGACAATCAGAAAACAATTAAAACTTCTGTGCTATCTTGAGTGTACCTTTAGATTCGAATATCCTTCACACAAGACCTTTTGGGTAAAAACCAAGAGTAGCATCGTGTTTGCCAAAATATTGTTAGTTATAGTTCATATTTACTTCTGCTTTAACACATAAGTAGTTTTTTTACAAAAATTAAAGCATTTTGAGATCGTGATTTTTCACTGTTTTTTTAAAAAAGCAACTTTGTCCTTGCGGGAGAGAAAGATATCCTTATTTTTTTCTAAAATTTTTTTGGAAGATCCTGACCACTTGCGACTTTTGAGACCTCTTAGAATATGAAATTCGAAAAAATTGTAATTAGATACGCCCTATTGTACATTATTATTTTTTGATTCATTGCCTATTCATGTGTTATTCATTATTAATTTTATAGTCATTATTAATTTTTTATTTATTATTTAAAAGTGAATGACAAATTTGAAATGAATACGAAATTTATAATGAATAAAAAATTAATAATGAATAAAAAATTAATAAAATAATCAAAAGCGAACAAAACTGTTTTGTTCATTGTATTTTTTATTTAAAATTGATTAACAAATTAATAACAGTGGTAAACAATTTGAAAAAGTTTGCGAGACGAAAATGACATTGCTAGTTCGATTGAGTATTTTTTTTAGATAATAAAAATCATTGAGACTTTTCTAGGTTGGTTCGAATTTTTTTTAGAAGTATTTTTCGACTTTTTTGAGTTTTGAAAAATATTTCCCCAGTAATGATCCTATAACTCCAAAAGAACTCATTTATTTTACAAGTTTTATAAATATTTACAAATGAGACATTCATACCTTTTATTTAAGCTATTATTTATACAATTATTTGTACGATTTTTGTAGACATGTTCTGAATATAACATTTACCCCATATTAAAGTGCGCAAAAATATGACTTTGATATATAATTTGGTTTTATTTTTACTTTGTTGTTAAAAAAAAATATTTCAACGAAAATATTAAGGTAAACAGTATTATTGTAGCAGGTTGGATATTTATGTATTTCGGTTTTAGTAAAAATACTCCAATTTACCTGCATCAAAGTCGACGTGGTGAGTTCGTACTAAACAAATTCTTCAGACTCTAAAAAGCCAATTATCATATATTTAACTAAAGATTTTGTTTACAAACAATGTTCTTAGCGTTTTCAGCTAAATTTAAAAATCCCTAAACCGCAATTGTACGTTGAAATAGGATTTGCAACACTGTAAACTTTTTGAAATGAGTAAAACAACAGAAATAACGTAAACAAAGATACGTCAAAAATAAATCAAAACAAAACAACGAAATCTTCGCTCTGAAATAAATAACTAGCTGAAACACTGTGTGTTGCTACCACGCCCCCGTTTCCAAACGCCCATAACATGCTTTCAGTGAAACGGCACGAGTAAATTGTGGTCGAGTACCGAATTCCGAGACTGTGCGGGCACCTATAAGTCCAAAGCTATTCAATATCAAAAATTTCAGTTGTGTGGGAGAGGTAACGCCCATAAAATGTTATCAGCGAAACATGTAAATTGTAGTCGAATACCGAATTTCGAGGCTATGCGGCCTATAGCTCCAAAGCAATTCGATATCGGAAATTTGGGTGGTGTAGGAGGTGCCACGCCCCCTTGACCAACGCCCATCACATGTTATCAGGGAAACGCTACTTGTAAATTGTGGTCGAATACCGAATTCTGAGGCTTTTCGAAATATAATTATAAAGCTATCCGATATCGCATATTTGGCCTGTATAGGAGGTTATTTTAAGTATGAACTATATTTTTTAAACTCTTTCACAAATGTAGAATTGAAAAAATGTATACAAAAATCGTTAGATCAATACAAGTGATAGCTTTAATGAAAGATATAAACGTCTTATTTGCAAACATGTATAAATTTTGTAATATGAAACTATACTTTTGAAGTTATAGGATCATAACTGGGGACATATTTTTCAAAACTTATAAAAATCGAAAAATCTTTGAAAATTCTTCAATTCCTTTCGAGTTGCATTCGTTCTATAATACTCATGCAATTTAGCACAAAGTCTATATTAATAAAACTTATTTTCTGGTTTGTTTGTTTAATTGACGTTTATACAAATCTAAATGGCATAACAGACTCTGAGTACACATATTGTGTGCATCCTAGATTAGATTGTAACATACTTAGTTTTGATCACACTCATTCCACCCATTTTCACTAACGTAAATTTTGATATTGAAAATCTTTGTTGAAAATTTTTTTTTCGCAAATTAAATTTAAAAAATTTCAGTAATTTTAAAACCAAAAACATTCACATATCTTTAGAATTTCAGAAATTTTTGGTACATCGACTTTTTCAAAAAACATCGTTCTCCAAGAATAAGAAAAAACGACATGAAAATCGAAACTTTGACTTTCGATGCAAATATATCCGCTATTTTTAAATGTATTTAATTCAAATTTTTTTGATCAAAGTTGTAATAAAAGCACTTTACAAAAATAGTTTCAACTGTAGCGTTAGGTCAGTGAATATATTCTCTAATTTTTTTTCAAAAACGGTCCAAAATATTGAATTTTTACTCAAAAAATGATTAAAAAAATGTTTTTGTTGTATAAGTAAGAATAATTGAAAATTGCATTTCTGAGTACTTTTCATATAGTAAAGCATGTATTTGCAATAATATAATAAAAATATATAAAAGTAGTTAAATAAAAAATTTTTCCGCAACAAAACAACTTAAAAAATATTGCTTACAACATTATTCGCGACTAAGCTTCAGCTGATGGAATCGTCCTTACAATAATATAACACTAAAAATATCATATGGCAAAACGGCAAAAAAAACCAAGTCAACACACAAAATATACCTAGATTATGTCATATTTATGATATTATATTTTTGAAATTATATAACAAAAATATAAGAGATAATGCAAAAAAATATAATAACTTTAAATTATATAATGTTCGTAGGGTAGTTTAGTAAAAAAATTGCCTACATTTTTTAAGTAAAACCTAATGAAATTCTGCTACATTTTGTTGGCAGCTACATCGTTTATTCAGATGTTTTGGGCATCAAATCTTTACATATCATTTCTATTGCTTTTCAATATTATGCTCACATTTGCTCACATTGTCGCTTACTTATTCTCTCGCTCTCAAAAGCTTTAAATCGTTCGCTTGCTGACTCTTATAAAGCTTTTATGTGGATCTATGATAAATCCACATTCAAATTTTACGGTGCCACTTGCTTGTATGGCGGTGGCACGTATTTCTATTATATTATCTGTGCTTAAAGTGCATATAATGCTTAAAGCTTATCTGCAAAATTTGATATCATTAGATAAATTTTTGTGTAACTTAAAGTGGTAAAGTCACTTTGTATGGGAGGTAGGCGTGGTTTTCATCCGATTTGACTCATCTTCGAAATTGACTTCCATTTACGTATAAAAAGCTTATAGCAGGTATATATTATATACCTGAATGCCAATACCATAAATCTTCTCTTTTATAGTTTTTGGGAAAACGAGTTTAAAGGGTTGAATGCATTTTCTTTTTCAGAATGGTAAGTACATATTTAGCTACTTAACAATAGTTTAAAATTTGGCTGGCCTTCCTCTCTTCTAAGGGATTTTAAAATGCATTCATTGTTTTGGCATGCAGAAAAATTACAATTTATACAACTTTTATGCTTACAAAGAATAACTAGAGTAATGTAGTATGAATGTTGACCATCTGTGATTTATTGATACTCTAGTTTGCAGATATGTGATATTTGGTCGCTCGATTTATGATTAAAATTTGGTTGGCCTACCTCACTATTAAAGGATTTTAAAATACATTCATTGTTTTGGCATGCAGAAAAATTCCAATTTATAAAACTATAATGCTTGAAGAAATCGAGAAATGTATAAATGTGTAGGGTCTGCTATTTCCTGATGCTTTGGTTTGCTGATATGTAGGAATTAGGTTTTCGATTTATGATTTCAATTTGGTTGGTCTACCTCACTTCTAAAGGATTTTAAAATACGTTTCGTATAAATGCAGTAACTGTCCGCCAGTTGAAAAAATGTTGCTTCGAGAAAAACGCGTTTAAAGTTTTTGTTGTTATAAAAACTATTTTATTTTTTTTGCAATCTTCAAGGATGTACAAATTTAAAAAAGCATGTTAATATCTTATAAAGGGCCCAAGTTATTAACATTAGAAAATTGCTTACTTTTCCCTATCCAAAACTATAATGATACCTTAAACAAAATTCATTTGATTAAAACTTAATCAGGGCTTGCATAAGTATACAGCCAATAAGGACTATTTACAGTTTATTTTTCACATTCAGATAAAAGTTTATTGAATTTGTTTAAATGTTTGTTGCATGATAAAAAAATAAAAAAAAAAACACATACACTGCTTTAAAACTGTCGCTGAAATGGGAAATTTCAACTGAACTGTATTGTGGCAGATCTGATCCACATTCCTATTCCATATTTTGATACAGTAAACCCTAAATTGAGTTTTTTCACATCCATAGTTTTGGCATGCAGGTGACAATATATTCAATTTCGGAACGGTAGTTCTAAAATTTAGGCTGTTATCGTGATCATAGACAGACATGCAAACAGACGGACATGACGAAATCGACTCAAAAGGTGATGGTGATCAAGAATATTTATATATATACCCCTGGTATAAAAAACATGTTTGTCAACAGACAAAAAACAAAATTTAACTTTTCCTCATTACTTTGCAACTGGAAATTATACAAATAATAATAAAATTAAAGCATTAATTCGATTCTGTTTTGGATGACAAACTACGCTTTAATTTTGACTTTAAAAAGTTTTATACGTGGCCAGTAAAACAGTTTAGTTTTATAAAAAAAAGAGGAAATTAATTCAATTATATTTGGAATTACTGCAGTAAATTTAGTAATGTAAATACCTTGTGATAAGTACTTTCTTTCGAAATACTTCAATAAAACGAAAACGGTTCAATTAATTATCGATATTAATTTTATTCCCTTCCAAACAGTCTCCATTGCAAGCAATACACACGTTACAACGCGTACTCCAATCTTCATAACACTTTTCATAGGCCGATTTTTTGATCGCCTGCAGCTCCTTTTACGAATTCTCTTTTATCGTCTCAATAGACTTAATACTCTTCCCGCGAAGTAATAACTTGAGTAGTGGAAATAAGAAAAAGCCATGTCAGGTGAATACGGAGCTTGCAGAAAGCTATGAACGTTGTTTTTGTGTGGGCCGGTGAGCTGTAGTGGTGAAGAAATCATGCGTTTTATCTCTACAATTCTATCCTCTTACGTTGAACAATTTTCCTCTAACGCTAACGTTAAAATCTTTCGCTTCTTAAAACCGATTTTTTTTTTTTAAATACCTTAAAAAAGAAATAAAATAATACCTTTAAACATAATATGGCAGCTGTTAGTTTCTCAAACTTTTTCACAATCTTAAAAAGTTACCAAGTAGGCAAAAAACACGTGAGAATAGGAGAAAAAATATGTAGTTAATATCGCACAGTTAACAATTCGAGCAAAGCACATTTTACTAAAAAAATGTGTGTCGGATCCTAGTTAAATGCATTGGAGCGTTAATATTGACTGCTTAGCGCGGTGTCATGAAAATGGAGCACTACGCTCCCGAATAACTTTGTTTTTTAACGTTTAAAAATAAAACAATAACTTTTATCAGCTTGCTAAATATTTTCAATAGAAAGCACGAAACTGTATTTTTCACTCATTTATATGGTTCCCCTCTCATGGTCTTCAAAAGAATTTTATATATTGCTAGTCTGTAGTTAACTGGTAAAATGGGTCAACCATGAAGTTAGTGAACGTTTCATTATCGGTTGCAAATCAACAAACAATTTAAAACGAAACTATCATTAATGCTTTGTTTTAATGTTTATCGCAGAACTGAATGATCTTATCATTGATTAAAGCAATCGTTAGACATGGTTTTATAACTCACTGAAAGTACAAAGAATGATGGTAATTAATAGGACTAGGAATCTCATGCAAATGCATGTTTTTACTGGGCATCTTAAAGTATAAATGGTTAAGTTGTCTCTACGAATCATGAAATTTCCTTTAAAAGTTCATTCAATCGTTAATGCATTTTTTCATATTTTGTAATAAATGCATGGTTTTGCATATTTCACAAAAAATGCATTTTTTTGCATGTTTATTGCGCATATTTTTGTATATTTTACAATAAATGTGGTTTTTGCGTATCTTTTTATTATTTTTTTTTTTTAGTTTGTAAAAATTTAGTGCGACATATTTTGTTGTAACGTCAAATTTATTTCACTTAATATATTTATTTATCGTTTTTAATAAATTAATTTTATGTGTATTTTAAAATGAATTGGTTTTCTTTTTTTGTTAAATAACATGAAATACTAAATTTTAAACCGATAATAAAACATTAAAAAAATATTTTCAATTGCATATTTTACCTGTTTTTAACGCATATTTTAGATTTTTAAGTGCATGTTATATGCGCATATTTTCTGTTTTTTAGAGCATGAGATTCCTAGCCCTAAAATGCTAGTAAATGTACTATTTCCAAAAATACCAGTACTAGTTTAGCTCAAATGCTTTTTACATTGAGCAAACTGGTTATTCTCCTGTATTGATGACATAGGAAAAGGCAATTGTCCTATTCTCGATATGAATTGAAGCAGTATTTTTACTGGCATAATTCGAACTAGTTGTGATAGTAGTACATTTTAAACCAGTAATATACTAGTATAATCAAAACTACGCTTTTTACTGGTATGATTTGAGCCACCTTTTTGCTAGTATATTTTTAACTAGTTAAATACTAGTTTAATATTGACCAGTTGCATATTAGTGTTAGTGTCCGATCGAATTCGGAATTTTGCCCGAAACTGAAACTGGTTATTAATATGAAAATTTAAGTTTTTACAAATAATTTTTTTTTATTAAAAGGAAACAAAAGAACTTTCATACACATAAGTAAAAATTTAATATAAAAAAGTATTATTTGAATATTGAAGTTTATAATAATTAATTGAAGTTAACAGTAATAGTAAATGAGATAATTTTTTTATATTTTCCGTACACACTCAAAATAGTATGCACCTACAAAGTTAATTTTTATAGAACTACAAAACTAAGTATTTTTATTTTTTTTTAAAGGTTTAGTATTATAAAAATATAAATATTTCGTTTTATTTTCCTTTATTCTTCACACACAGAATTCGTTCGGAAAATTTATTATCAATTTTTGGCGTCAGTACCTATAAAACTTTAATATTAATTGCAATAGAGATGATAACTAGAAAATGATAGTATCGAACGCAAAAAATTAACCAAAATGTTTTGCTTTAACACGATAAATCAAATTATAGACGAATTCATAATTTTTGTTTTGTACAATGCGTTGTAAATATTTTTATTTAACCAAACTTATATATTTAAATTAAATGACTGATGCAAGAAATTTTTACCAAAAGATGCCTCAATATGGCCTCAATATGACCGAATAGCCGAAACTAGCCGAAACCGACAAAAAGGGCTGAAACTGGCCGTAACCGAAACAGAAACCGATATTCGGTCGGACACTAATTAGTATTATTTATTAAAAGTTGTAGTCTTTTTGAAACCAGTTGTATGCTAGTACTACGTAAACTGGCTTTATACTTGTATTATTAAAACTATATTTAGATTTCTAGATTTAAGCAGATTGTTATTTTTAAAAAGCTGCACATTTATCTTATACAAACTAAATTTAAAATAATTGTGTTGAATTAAGGATGTAGTCCTGTGCTCTGCCCTAATTTTCAAGGTTTATTTCGGAATGATTTTTTATAAGAAAATAAAATACAATCGCTTAAATATTTTTATATGGTTTTATGAATATTTCAAACTGTACAAAAAACACTTTTTTCTACAATTTTTTTTTAACTTGTACGTCCAAAGTGAACAAAAAAGGTGTTTTGCTGGCCCGGGTGATAACGGCACTTAAAGTAATTTAAATAGATTACTGTTCTGTAGACTGGTCATTCTGGCAGGTAGTTGATTTAAACATTAAATATAAATTTAAAAAAATCACGTCTTTTTTGTGGAAAATCGGGGGGAAAATAAGAAAAAAATAAAATTGAAATGCAAAATTCTACAAACTGCGAGAGCCATTGGCGTATATAATAACGTATTAAAATTTCAGTTCAATCGGCTTAATAGAATTTTTTAAAACACATTTTTGCGCCAAGAAAAACGCTCTTAAAGTTTTAATAACATACAGTGGTGGGCAGTTATTAGGTGCTCTCGACTATGTGCTATAACTTCGTTAATATTTTATATGTTTAAATGTCTCAACTTTTTACAGTATACCCACAATATATTGTACTTTCATTGTAAAAAAAACTGTTACATCCTTAATACCATAATTTTTAACATGTTTTATTTAAGTCGAAAAATATGACAAAAAATGATTCATATTCAGTAAGAAAATAGTTAAAATTAAATGGGAAAAAAAATAAATTAAAATATTTTGTTTCAAAATGTAAAAATAATAGTTGATGTTGTCTTCTTAAAAACTTACTTGATCTAAAGTTCGCAATTAAAATTCATACAATATTTTTTATATTCATAGCAATACAATAACATACAAATCTGAAGGTGAATATGCGATTCATAGCAAATACAGAAATTTCCAATGTGAGAGTTAAAAAAATAACAAAAACCAAATAATTATATGGTTAATTACTTGAAAATGTATTTTTAACGCTTTGAAGCGATTTTCGTAATAACTTATCCGGGGTGTCTGAGGAGTCGATTTCATTTAATACCTAATGAACAGAATAAGGATTTTTAAAATCTTTGGAACGTTACGTAATTGTTACTGTTTTTAAAACTAAAAATTCAATTTATTTAATATTTAAAAATGTATGCAGAAGTAGCGAGTCTGCAAATAGCAAAAAAGAGAGCAAATTTATGACAACTTAGTTATGAGCTGGAAAACAGTTTTTAACTAGTCAAAATTCAACTCGTTAGTTTACTATAAATTAAGCAACAAGTTCTTTTATAACTAGTAAAACAGCTTGTATTTTTGAACTAGCTGGAATACAGATAGTAACTTATCTAGTAACTTTTTGGCTAGTAAGATTTCACTAGTTTAACATCTAGTTTTTTTTGTCTAGTATTATTTTAACTATTGAGTTACCTAATTAAATTCAAAACTAGTACGATTTTTACTGCAGAGATGTTTGCACTCAAATTGTTTGGTTGAAAATAAGATATTAAGGTAGGGCTGCCATAAGTCTACAGCACTTGACCAGGACAACTTTCCACATTTTTTTTTTTATATTCCACAAAAAACATATACGCAATTTTAATATTATAAATTGCCGTTTATTAAAAAACTAGCTGAAACCCGGCGCGTTGCTGCCACTCTCCCTATTCAAACGCCCATAAAATGTTATCAGTTAAACAGCATGTCTAAATTGAGGTCAAATACTGAATTCTGAGACTGTGCGACCTATATCCACAAAGCTATTCGATATAACAAATTTGGGTTGTATAGGAAGTGCCACTCTCTCTTCATCACCGCTAATAGAATGTAATCAATTAAACTGGATGTCTACATGGAGGTCGAATACCGAATTCCAAAACTGTGCGACATATAACTCCAAAACTATTCGATAGCACAAATTTTGATTGTATGGGAGGTGCCACTCTCCTTTTCCCTACGCCCATAAAATTTTAGCAATGAAACTGCATGAGTACATAGAGGTCGAATACAGAATTTTGAGGCGGAGTTACCTATAACTCCAAATCTATTCGATATCGCAAATTTGGGTTAAATTGGAGGTGTCACGCCCCCCCGACAAACTGTAAAAAATTTTATCAGTAAATCTGCAAGCGTAAATTTTGGTCGAATACTGAGTTCCGACGCTGTGCGACCTTGAACTACAAAGCTATTCGATATCACAAATTTTCGTTGTATGGGAGGTGCCACTCCCCCTTGATCAACGCTCATAAAATGTAATCAATGAAACTGCATGTGTACATTGAGGTCCAATACTGAATTCCAAAGCTGTGAGACCTATAACCCCAATGCTATTTGATATCTCTAATTTGGGTTAAATAGGAGGTTTCACGCCCCCTTGTCGTACGCCCATAAAATGTAATTAATGAAACTGCATGTATAAATTGGGGCCGAATACTGAATTCTGACGCTGATATTCAATATCGCAAATTTACGTTAAATGAGAGGTGCCACGCTCCTCTTACCAATGAACATAGATTGAATCAATGAAACTGCATGTGTATATTGAGGTCGAATACTGAATTTCGGCGTTGTACGACTTATAACTCTAAAACTATTTGATAGCACAAAGTTGGGTTGTATGGGAAGTGCCACTCCCCTTCGCCCTACGACGACAAAATGTAACTATTGAAAATGCATGTATAAATTTAGGTCGAATACCGAATTCTTACGCTGTCAACCTATAACTTCAAAGCAATACGATATCGCAAATTTGGGTTGTAAGGGAGATGTCACGCCTCCCTGTCCAACGCCCATAAAATAAAACCATTGAAACTGCATGTGTAAATTGAGGTCAAAAACTGAATTCCAAAGATGAATTCCTATAACTTCAAAGCTATTCGATATCACAAATTTGGGTTGTATCGGAGGTGCCCCTCCCCCTTGTCCACTCCCATAAAATTTCATCACAGAAACGGTACGTCTAAATTGTGGTCGAATACCGAATTTCTAAGCTGTGCGACCCATAACTCTAACTAAAGCTATTCGATAACAATTTTTTATTTATATGTGGGAGGTAAAAGAGGGTGTGGCATTGCCCCTTAAACCATCTCGTACTCAAAGCAAAGCGTACTTACAAAATTTGAGCTCAATCGGACCAATGGTTTCGAAGTATTTTGATATTTTCTTTAAAGTAGGCGTAGATGAATTGTGACCACGCCCATTTTTTCAAAGTTAATTATAGTTATCATACGAACTTATTTACCAAATTTTAATTTCATACGACCAAAACCGTCTTAAATACAGCATTTTTATTGATTTGTGGGCGACAAAAAGGGGTGTGGTACAAAACCTGCAAAGATACACACATGCAATTTCTTATGTGCACCCTCCACACAGACCCCAATCACCCCTGAAAATTTCATTGAAATCGGGCAAGCCGTCTAGGAGGAGTATGCGAACAGGAAGTTTTGCCACTTAATTTTATATATATAGATATCAAAACAGTGGGCGAAAAAGTGGGCGTGGTCAATTTTTCTTTCAGTAAACACTTAAATTGTATTACTACGAACATTTGAAAAAAAAATTATCCAAATCGGTCCAGCCGTTTTCCGATTTTAGATAAATTGAAAAAAGTGGGCGCAAAAGTGGGCGTGGTCAATTTTTATTTCCGACAAAACTTAAATTGGATTACTATGAACATTAAAAAAAAAATTATCCAAATCGGTCCAGCCGTTTTCCGATTTTAGATAAATCAAAAAAAGTGGGCGCAAAGTGGGCGTGGTCAATTTTTCTTTCCGTAAAAACCTAAGTTGGACTATTACGAACATTTAAAAAAAAAAATTATCCAAATCGGTTCAGCCGTTCTCAACTGATGCAATTACCAACGAACGACATTTGATTTTTATTTATATAGATATAAATCAAAACAACTTACAGGTACCCATAGCAAGTAATATTAACGTAAGTTATAAATCTTATAGCAAAAAAAAAGAAACATCAATTCAGTCAATGAGGTAAAAAAAATTATTGTTTTGACTTGTTCAAAATAAAAGTTTGGCCCGATCATACTTTGCAGACTTTTTTTGATTCATCAAGAACATACTTTTGCATTTTAATATTCTTAAAAATTCTGTGCACGTCATAGAATAATGAAAATTGTATTGCATAATGCTTTTCAAGGCGGTTATGTTGAGATAGTTTCTTTTCTTGCTAAATTGCGAGAAGACCAGTGAAAATACTTGCTTCATTTCCCTTGTGGCCTGGAATAGCGAATAAAAATTATATTATTATTAAGAAGTTCAGTGTCATTTTAGAATTATGTAAAATAAATAATTCCATTTTCATTCATTTGCACGCATTTGCAATAAATTTGTTCAGTTTTTACTGATACACTTCGTCGCCTGAGAAAATAAATGTCGTATGTGAAAATTTTCATCTTTGAGATTATTGAGAAAAAGGGGCTATAAATTCTAAAAAATAGCGGTAACCTAAATTGAAATGTGTATGCAAATAGGCCTGAAATTCTGAACAATATTGCTCCGCTAGATTTTGAATTATAGCCTCTTTTTCTCAATAATCTCAAAAGTGAAAATTTCCACATACAACATTTATTTTCTTAAGCGACTACTTTTAATTTTTTTTTCAATATTTTTAACCCGGACATTTTTTACTGTGCACCGGGACACAGAGACACCGATCTTAAAACCGGCACATTTCGGGGAAAACCGAGACATATGGCAGCCTTATATTAAGGCGAACATTTTAAAAGGTCGCAAGGCGAATCCGTGATCTCATGTTATTTCAAATTCATAACGAAGCAGATGTTTTGATGTTGAAATTTTTTTTTTTAAACTCATTTATATTCTACCTTGTTCTGAATTCCGAGTCAGAATTAAATAAAATCTGAACTCGATGTTCGAAACAAAATTAAATCGAAAAATTTTTACCGCTGCCTCACCATTTTTTATTGATATATTTTTATCAGAAAACCTCTAATGTACTTAATGTTGTCTAAAAAAATGGATCAAAAGTTGTTTTTGATGTGAAAAATAATTATAAATTAAAAGTGGCATTTTTTAAATTGTTTTATGATTTTTAGACGAATTTTTCTCCTTCCAAATTTGTTTTCTTATATTTTTACAAAATCATCAAGTCTTTCAACCCATATTTTACCAAAAATTATTTTTATTTTTGTATTCATTTTAAAAAGTACATTTCTAGACTAAATAGGGCCCTCTTTATGGGCACCATCCATTTAACTTTCGATAAGTATTGGGCCTAAAACCTAACTAAGAATTTACGGAGCCGATTGTCACCCGTAGAGAACGCACAAAAGTTTAATATTTAAAATGAGAGCCAGTGTTCGATGAAACAAACACTAACTTTGACACTTGTTTGGAGGAGTCAGGTGTGGAGAGATGTTGATTTTTATTTTGTAATAAACATTGTTTGGTTCAGTGGCTAACAAACCTCATATTAATTTTTTTGGTTTTTTTTTAATTCTATATTTTTAACAGAGAACGAAAATTTACCTAAGGTTGCGTTCGTTAAGGTACTAAAGCGTTGATTTGAGGGAACTGAACATTAATGTTGTGTAGCATTCATTACGGCGCTCATTATTCGGTTACATTTAAGTTTGCATACTTGAACATAAACATTATTATTCCGTACCATAAACTACACTAAATAACCGTTTACGAAGCGTTGTTTGAGAGACTTGATTTTAAGTACAAATGCTAGTTGTTTGATAGTTTAAAATCGTTTATGGAGCTTTAGGTCAGGTTAGAACAATTAATTCCTCTTACGAATTTTTCCAAAGAAACGACAATAACAACAACGTTTTCAATATGAAAAGGAAAAGATCACTAGCTGATTTTATTGCAATTTCGGCGCTGCTACAGGCTTCATGATCTTCCATCTTGGTGCATCTGAATAATGATTTTTCGGGTGCTGACCAAAAATAACTCTAGTAATAACTTATAACTATAAATGTGTATAAAATCATCTCTTTTATTTTATAAGATTATCAAAAATTTAATTTTGTCACTGTTTTTGTTGCACGAGTAACTTTTAAAAAAATTTCACTGCTAAAGAAAAACGGTTAAAAAAGTGATGCATTTGTGGTTTTTTCGAAAGTACCAGAGTTGCATTTTCTAAAAAGTATAGCTACTACGAATTTTGTTGCGTTTTAAAAACTGTATGCATTGCTGTACATATCAAAAACCACTGTCCCTAATTAGTTGCACGTAGCTGTAAATTGCGAATATTATGACTTTACTCCAAAAGTACTGGGCCGATTTAAATGAAAAATTTTTTAAAATATCGTGCCACAGATTTATTTAGATTTATTTATCTATATATATAAAATGGAATGTGTGTTTGTTTATTTGTTTGTTTGTACCTTATAGGAGACCAAACCTCTGGACCGATCTTCCTGAAATTTTCACAGCATTTAACTGGGACTCTGGCATGATTAACAGGGTACTTTTTTAGACCACGCCCACTTTTACGCCCACTTTTTAAAAATTATGTAATTGCTCCCATATAGTTTTTAACAGATTTACTTCAAATTGTATACACATTATACTCCAGGCGAGGTAGAAATAAACATTTCTTACGCCACGCCCCCTTTCACGCCCCTTTTCACGCCAAATTTAAGTTTTAAACTTTTTGTTCTCTGTACAAATTTGTCCCTTCCAACGGATTATTTTTTATTTGGTAGTATATTGCTCTTAATACTGTTAACGTCGCCATATTACTATGAACCACGCCCACTTCACCGCCCCTTTTTTAATTCAGATACTTACTTATACCACTAACAATGTTTGCTTTACAAAATACTTTTTTTGTAATATGTATTTACCTAAAGTTTTATATAGTTTTTATCTACAGGTAAGGTAGCCATAGATTTTTTTATTACCAAATCCCCCTTTTTCGCCCCATTTTACTTTAATTATAATTAATCTGCTTTCAATCTATATATATAAAAATGAATGTCTGTCTGTCTGTTTGTCTGTTTGTTTGTTTGTTTGTGCTTTATAGGAGGCCAAACCCTTGGACCGATCTTCCTGAAACTTTCACAGCATTTTACTATGACTGGAAAGAATAAAAGGCTATATGAAATTTTTATTGGACAAAGGGGCGTGGCACTGCCCATGTAACCCAAAAATTTAAATCGCCATATTTTGGGCATTTTTTGACCTACGTTGATGCTATTTGGTACATATGGTATTGGCATAATTAGGAATACGTACCAGGAGAAAAGTGGGTGGGACCACGCCCCTTTTTAGGAAAATTAAAAATCGCAATATAGTCTTAACTACTGGACCGATCGTCATTAAATTTTCACAATAGGATATTCTTACGAAATAATAAATTCTTGACTATATAAAAATGTGAGTGGACGAAGGGACGTGGCCTCGCCCATATAACCCAAAATTTAAAATCGTCATATTTTGGGCATTTTTTGACCAACGGTGGCAGTATTTTTATATATGGTATTGGCATGAATAGAAATACGTACCAAAAGAAAAGTGGGCGGAGCACGCCAATTTGTTTGCGATATATTGGAGGCTGGACCTGATAACCGATCTTAAATTTTCACAGCGTTCAGCTTTGACTCAGGAATACTTATAACATAATAATATTTTTTGACCATGCACACTTCTGCACCTACTTTTTTACTACGTTTATTAACGGCTTTACCTCAAATTTAAAATAGATATTAATTAAAATAGTGGGGTAGCCCCATTCTCTTTCTTCCACCACTGTCTTGAAAACAGCTGATTTTATAATACGTGTTAATTAAAATAGAGAGTGGGATAACCCCATTCTCATTCTCCCACAACTTACTGCGAAACAGCTGATTGTGTAATTGCTGCTTTTTGATTGGTCTAAAAATAAAAAGGGGGAGCATGAAGCAAATTACATGCGATTCAGTGCTGAATTCTAATTGGTTTACAACAAAAAATGAGGCAAAGCATTCCAATAATTAAATTAAATAAATAAATTTTTGTAATTATATAAATACTTATAATTTTATTTTATACGAGGGGGGTAGCGAGGCACACCGGGTTCAGCTAGTCTTTTATAAAACAAAACAAAAGAAAAAATACTATTTTTTATTTCTTTGATATGTATTGTCTTAACCCAATAAGGACGATGATGCCATATTGCAGCACTAAGTCGGATGTCGCAAAACTAACCGTATCACATTAAAATTGGTCAAAATTAAAATTAGGTAAAAATTAGCATATGCGTAAAAAAATTTTCCCGCCTTTAAGTCGTTAAGGAGATTGATACAAAAACGTCCGTGGCGAAGCCGTGGACAACAGTGGCCTGCTGGTAATGTTATAGATAAGATGTGGTGGGGTGATATTATCTAATATATAAAAATGAATGTTTGTTTGTTCGTTCGCTATGCGCTGCATTACCGTTCATCCGATTGCGATAAAACTATGTCAACTTATTGCTTGCACTTACGCGAACAATATAGGCATATTTAAAATTTGCCACACCCTCATTTACCGCCCACAAATCAATAAAAATTCTATTTTTATGACAGTTTTTGTCGTATGAAACTAAAATTTGGTAATTAAGTTCGTATGATAACTATCGGTAACTATACTTAAAATGGGCGTGGTCCCACGCCTACTTTTAAGAAAAGATACTTGGAAATTACTGGTCCGATCGAGCTAAAATTTTGGCAGTGGATTTGTGTCAATTACGAGATGTTTTAGGAAAAAATTGCCACACCCCCTTTTACCGCCCACAAATATATAAAAAATTCGCGATATCAAATTGCTTTGGAGTTATGGGTCGCACAGATATCGAATAGTTTTGGAGTTACAGGTCACACAGCATCGGAATTCAGTATTCGACATCAATTTATGCATGCAGTTTCATTAATAAAATTTTATGGGCGTTGGAAACGGTGGAGTTTCACCTCCCCCCATACAACCAAAGTTTGTTCTATCGAATAGCTTTGAAGTTATAGGTCGCACAGCATCGAAATTCAATAATCGACCTAAACTTACACATGCAGTTTTACTAGTTTTACTGAAAACATTTTATGGCGTTGGACAAGTACAACCCAAACATGCAAAATCGAATAGCATTAAAGTTATGGGTAACACAGCGTCAGAATTCAGTATTCGACCTCAATTCATACATGCAGTTTCATTAATAACATTTTATGGGCGCAGGAAAAGGGGAACTGGCATCTCCCATACACCCCAGATTTGTGCTATCGAATAGCTTTGGAATTATAGGTCGCACAGCGTTGGAATTCAGTATTCGATCCGAATTTACACATGCACTTTCATTGGTAACATTTTTTGGGCGTGGACAAGGGAGAGTGACACCTCCCATACAACCCAAATTTGCGATATCGAATAGCTTCTGAGTTATTTGTCTCACAGCGTCGGAACTCAGTATTCGACCTTAATGTACACATACCATTTCATTGATTAAATTTTTGGGAGTTTGCCAAGGGACCTCTTATTTGGCCCAAATTTCCGATATTGAATTGCTTTGGAGTTATAGGTCGCACAGCGTCGGAATTCCGTATTCGACCTTAATTTACACATTCAGTTTCATTGCAATTCCCATACAACCCAAATTTGGGATATTTAGCAGCTTTGGATTTATAGGTCGCACAGCATCGAAATTCAGTATTCCACCTCAATTTACACATTCAAGGGAGTGTGGCAGCAACGCGCCGGGTTTCAGCTAGTGAATTATAATTTTTAAATGGTTTTTGGCTAAAATCGCAAGAATGGACATTTTTCTTAATTTCTACACCCAAAAAAAAGCTTCGTACTATGTACAAAACAATTATTGTATTCTACAAAGCCCTTTATTATTTTCAGCCTACGAATAGTCTTTGTGAATAATACAAATGACCGTTTGTACATTGTACAAAGAAAAAATTTGTTTATTTTACAAACGTATTCGTTTCATCTATAAAGAAAATTATTAAATATTACGAATGCCTTTGTACAATATAAGAATGCGTTTGTAGAATTTACGAATCTCTTTGTACATTGCACGAACGTATTCGTAGTATTAACAAATCATATTTTAAACCGAATACCAATTACTGAAGCGACTACCAAGCGATTACTTAGCTCAATACCGATTACTAAGCAATAACATAAGCGAAGACTGATTACCGATGCGATTACCAAGCGATTTCTTAGCTGAAAACCGGTTACTAAGCGATTACATAACAATTTGCGTCTTTTATTTAATATCAAATAATTTTTGAGCTACTGGATCTTTCACAGGATCTTGGGTCTGCTGAGCTTTAACACAGCCTTTGTACAAAACCATGTCAGAAATGGTAGATGTGCTGCCAGTATTAAGGGGTCACTGATTTGAAATCAGATTGTAATGTTAATGCTAAGTAATCAATTGGTAGTTGCTTCAGTAATCAGTCCGGTTATGTAATCGCTTAGTAACCACTTAGTAACCAATGGGATATTGCGCTATACGAAACAAAAGAAACAAACAAGCATATGAACCGAATAGCCTAGTATTGAATTTCAGCATTGCAATATTTCTTTGGTTTAATTTTAGTACAGAAAAATTTTAATTATGGTTCAGTATTTGTGAAAGTTTTAATTTTTGACCGCATGGTTAAAAAATATGCAGTATACTTTCAGCTGTACTAAAATTTATTCCAAGCGTATAAGGATTTGAAATATTAAAAGAATAAGCTAAACGCGTGAAAGAGCGTGAGAGCGAACCGAAAAATAAATAACAACAAAAAATTAAGGAAAGCTTATAAAAAATTAATTTGCTTGCAAGTAACGAATATAAAATGTTAAACTAAGAATTTCCAATACTTGTTCAACAGAGATATCGATACTTTTGATAATAATAATAAGATATGAATGAAATCACGCAAATGCAGTCAATAATTTCCAACCAAAGATTTGAAAAAAAGAATGCACTCATTTTTTCAAATCATTGGTTGGGATTTTAAATTTTAGATCACAATCAATGATTTGAAAAAATAAATGCAATCACTTTTTCAAATCATTGATTGGGAATTAAATGATTTTTAATTACAAATGAATATATTATTTTACAGCTCTGTTATACTACAGCGCTCTATAATGTTCAGGATGGATCAAAAAAGATAGCGCTATAATACTCATCGTACCAGAAAATGCAGCACAACCAATCGGGTCCAATTGTAAATCCAAACCATCCAGGAACCAACTCAAATACACCAGCTTTTAGGAGTCTAGTGACATACTCCTGGCTTACATTCGTCAAGACTTGACGGTCAAGTCCTTTCTTTATGGATAAAAGACGCGGATATCAAACGTGAGAAATGTGGAAGTTAAAAAGGGAATGACCAAGAAGTCAAGTCTCGATGAGTGTAGACCAGGAGATACAGACGAATTATATATAGAGATTAACCCTTGCTTGCCATATCTCGCTGAAAAAATTCTCTCTCAAAACTAGAATATTTGAACGTTGTTTTAAAATAAAATATTTTAAGTTTCAAACATATTCACTCATTCTATTTCTTGACTTGTGACAAACTTTACAAAGTTGTGTGGGAGACTTTAAAAATATTTGTCCTTTTTCCCCATTGAAGAAGTCTTAAAAAACCTGTTTCTTACTTAAAAGAAAAAATATCAAAAGAGAAGGAAAAAAATATCTGCGAAAACAGTAAATTATTAATAACATTTATCAGTAATTAATTTATACATATATTTGTTGAGAAGTTACTAAAATACAATTTAAATATTTATTCGCTATACAGTCATGCTGCGCTTTCGATATTGTCACTGCTTTTGGTACTGTTTGATTTTGTATTTCTTCAAAGTTTTGCTGCTTAACGTCTAGATTTAAATAAAGTCAGAGAATGAAAATGGAATTACTAGCGCTACATAAACAAATGAATAAATATCCGAATTTAATTACCTTTAATAATTTGACTGGATTTAGCGATTCGTCTGGTAGTTGGTAGAATTGGTTATAAACTTATAAACTGCCACATTAGGCGCGACCTAATTAGGCTACTAAAACTGGAAAGGTGTTGTAAGCAAACGACAGCAAAAGTGCACCTGTAGGTATCCTTTTCTTTTAGCAAATGAACCAGTTTGAAATGTTTTGACATACATTTCATTGTTAAGCGCACTTGGCAAATGAAGCAATCCATACTAGTTCCGCTCGGACCAATAATTAAATTGCAATATATATACGTATAATGGCTACAATAAAAAATTAAATATACTGAAGAAATATCAACGCGTAATAAATGAGATGAAAGTCGATTTTTTGAGAATTTTAATATAAGTAAATACAAAAAATGTTGCGAATAAGAAGAACGTTCACGCCAAACATTAATAAAAACACGCCAAATTCTAATATAAAAACAATATATAAAAATAACAAAATATAAAAACAATTATGTACATTAGGGCGGGTCGATTTGTAGGGAGTGAAAAAATTCACCAATTTCCCTATGATTTCCGTATTCTATGGGTTATTCCATGAAAATTTGCCGAAGGAACCATACCTCTATCGTTAAAATCGAGTACCCTACTTTTTGTTGGTAAAAAGTTCAAAAGTTACGGGCATTTTTGTCCAAATTTTGGACCATTTTTCCATTTTTTTCATGATTTTGTCCAAGAATATTACTTTCATGGCCATTTTTTTGGCTCAATCCATTATTTAATTCAATTTACAATTTAAAACGAAGAGTTTAAGCCCAAATTTATCGAATTCGGTTGATTAATTCATGCGATATTGCTAAAACAAAATAACACATAAAACCAACTTTTTGATTTTTTTTCCCTTTTTATTTTTTTTTTCTACAAAAATTCAAATTAAGAGATAATAAAGTATCTATCAACCTATTATCAAAAAAAAAATATTCAATTTGAGTGTAGTAAAAGACAAAATGTGAAAAAAAACATTATTTTTTCTGAAAGTCTTGTTTGCTTTCAAGTATTGGTGTTTTCGTACGGCTCTCTAATGTCGTCGCCATAGCGCCTTCTACATTCTTTCCTGCAACTCGTTTAGCAGTGGCAGCCAGCAATTGGACATGTCTTTCCGTTCTTGTAATATTCTTGGACAAAGTCATGAAAAAAATGGAAAAATGCTCCAAAATTTGGACAAAAATGCCCGTAACTTTTGAACCCTTGGACCAATGTTGGAGATTTTTTTTTTGTAAATTGATGAGCTCACCTTTCCAACGCGCCTACTGGCGATTAAACCCGATCGATAGTTTTTGAGTTATGGATGTGAACGTTTAGGTAATATTTCATACGAACGTCAATTTGGGAAAAAATCTACCAACAAAAAGTAGGGGACTCGATTTTAACGATAGAGGTATGGTTCCGTTGGCAAATTTTCATGGAATAACCCATAGAATACGGAAATCATAGGGAAATTGTCGAAAAATAAATCGACCCGCCCTAATGTACATATATAACAGCAATATAATTTGATGCTATACTTGCATTCATTGGATTAAATTGATACGACGCTAATAAATTCAATCTAAAAGAATTCTTACCTTATCAGTCAGGTAACTGACCGCGGCTAATAGAAACAGGAAAAATCTTGGAGTTGAAGACTGTAACGCCCTTTTATTCTTAGTTTATATAATTTCTCTTTATTTGGACACCTTGCACACAAAAATATTACACAAAACACAAACAATTTCTGTATAAATATACTTCTGATTTGATTTATAATTTTTAGATTGAGTTGATTCAAAAATTCGATCGAATTGTTGCACAGTGGTTCCCTTTCCATATAAAAGGGTGACAAAAGCATTCCCAATCGAGATATTGACAAAAAATTTTGTGTACGTACTCCTGGAAAAATAAATTAATTATACTGTGAATTAAGCGTGGTAGGACCGAAAGTACGCTTACCTCCCATACAAAGTGAAAGATTTTTCTTATTTTCTCCACTGTAATGAAAGCGATTTTGCTGACATATTGGCTGTCATTGTTGTAGTGTTAGGTCGCAACAGAACTACGCACACCTCCCATACAAAGTAATGGACAAAACACTTGAAAATAGAATTTGCTTTGTTCAAGATTACATAAAAAACATGGGAAGATATATATATATATATAAATCATAGATGGGAAGATATATATATATAAATCACATATATATATATATATCGCTGCTGCTACTTTGTATATTATCAAACAATGTTCGTTCATATCACAAATTTATATATTATAGATTTTTACAAACGAGCGTTTGTAGAATGTACAAAGTTACGAATTCAAAAATTTTGTTTCATGCGGCCAACACTACAAACGTTTGTACTATGTACAAAACATTTGTACATTCTACGAATAGACTCCGTTTGTATTTCTACAAAGATTTTATTCGTAATTTTATGCTAAATATTCTTTGGGTGTATGCGTTCGGATTGGAACATGTTTGATTTTGGCAAAAAATAATGGGGCTACTTCGAAAATGCTCGTTTTTCGATTTTGGAAAAATGGTGGGGTGAAGCGTTTCACCAAAAGAATCTTTCCGTTTTCAAGTATAAACATCAACATAAATCGGTTTAATGGCCTCGGGCAGGCTCCTAAGTCAGCAAGAAACTAAAATACTGCATAAAAGTCATCGAATCCAAATTTATTATTTATCACTAATATCGAGATCAGAGTCGCAGTTTCGACAGGTGTAGGTGTAGCCACTGTTGCCCATGTCGACGCATTTCAAGTGATATGGCCGGTCGCATTTGTTGCAATGAATTAAAAAATGCCAAAAAAACAATAAAAACGCATTAAACACATACAAAAACACTAAATACGCATTAAAACGGAGTTTGTGTAATGAAACGTTTCATTTTGAAAACACGGCTGACATCACACACCCACTCGATAGATATTTCACAAACACTTCATATTTTTTAAGAACAACATTTAACCAACACGACTGATATATTTACCTTAAATTGTGTTGAGTAGTTGGCATGAAACACGATAAATTCACTATCAAAAAACTGTTTGGGAAGAGCAACTGTATCATGAAAAACTGTGCGGCAATGAAAGCAACACGTGACGGTATGACACTTGGTTATATGTTAGCGCGCTGTCAAAATTTCACATTTGGGTGGAATTTCACATAAAACTTAACAGAGTTTAAATCTAAAAATTTGCTACAATTTATAAGGTTCCAATGAATCGACAGTTTGCGCGTTCTCAGTTTGACAAATATTTCGGAAAAAAAAATTGTAAAGCAGTCGCCCACTTCAACTTGTCGTAAATTTGCGATTTCGGAAAATTACGAAGTCAAGTGTATACCCTAATTAAAATTATATTTTAATAAATAGAAAAAAGTATTGCCTTACAATTCAAATTGACGACTGCTGACAATATTTTAGCAGATCTTCTAAAATTTATTCCTATGGCGATAAAGTATTTTCTTTTGCATAATTATTAAATAGATATATTTTGCAAAGCAATGTTAGAAATTCTCATTTCGGAAGAATCATGAATTGCTCATCAAAAATCAGATGTTTTTCAGTTGCATTTATTTGCTACCTCAGTTTTAAGTCGTCACGCAGCTGCTGCGTCTATCTTGTAATCAGCTTTAGCGCTCCCTGTATGCTGCGCACTCCTGCACTACGGTGCAGCCAAAAGGCAGACGCTTGTCTGTCGTTAAATTTGTTGGCTTTGATGGTGCGTGTGCACCTTTGAATTTAACCAAAAAAGGGCTAAAAGAACTGTGTCGTCGAAACGTTGCTCGTTGCATGCAGGCGGCGCCAACTTAAAGCCAAGCGCGTTGAATTGTGTTTCGATGTCTGTGATTCTTTTGATTTTAGTTTTGCTTTTTTGTTTATTGGTATAGATTTTTTGTAGCAGACATTCCTCATATATGAATTTATGAAATAAAATTAAAGTTTTTTCGGCCGTAGCCGAAACTCTTGTAGTTTGTAGATATTATTTTGACTTTTGTTTTGTGTTATTTTAATAATTAAATCATTTATTACTTGGCGCGACTTGAAAAGCTTCTGGTTTTGATGAAACCCAGACAAAAATAAACACATTGAAGAAGCAGAAGAAGAACCAGTCCATTTTGGTACTATTAAGACCTTTATTCATTAGATTAATCTGTTAAATGATTGTTAATAATAGTTGTATAAAGTATGCATACACTACCTATTTGTTAGTTTTAAGAAATTTCATGTATTGTGTGTTTTAGAAAAAATAATCCTCCTGAAGATGTCAACAAAATATTGACAAAACGTCGGGAGAAAAAATTTAATTTTTATATATATATTTATATATATATCGTGAAGCGCGACTAGCCAACGGTAATTGTGTTTGTGGTCCATCCGCTGATGCGACTGACACAATTAAAGTACAGTTTTCAATAGAATCAAAAAGATTCGTAATTTGTGATGGCGTTATAAATCTAAGATTTGGCCAAATAATTTCCTCTTCAGTGAGGATTCTTCTTGAGCTAGGGAAGCCTAGCTTTCGGAGTAACTTTAAATATTAAAAAAAAAAAAAAAAAAAAAATTGCAATTTAAAAGTACTGGCAAAAACATCTGATCAAAAATAACATTTGATTTTTTAATAACCTTCTTAAGTAAATAGTCTAATAAATTCTTTTTTTTTCACTTTCAGCCCGTACTTTAAGTTGCTACTGCGATGGCAGCTGCCCCGATAATGTGGTCAATGGTACTTGTGAGACCCGACCTGGCGGTTCGTGCTTTAGCGCCGTTGAAGAGGTATACGATGAAATGACCGGCACATTCGAGGAAGAGCGCACTTTTGGTTGCATGCCACCAGAGGAAAATGGAGGTCTGCTAATGGTGAGTTTTAAAAAGTTTTTGGTTAGCTTCAAATTTAATATTTAACCTCCTTGTTCTTGTTTCTCCTAGTGCAAAGTTGCAACCGTGCCCCATCTGCATGGCAAAAATATTGTATGTTGCGATAATGGCGACTTTTGCAATCGCAATCTGCACCCCGCGTATACACCGAAAACCACTACACCAACTCCAGATTTACCAGTGAGCACACAGTCCGTGCACTACCTCGCACTGATAGCCTCCATGATTGTCTGCGTCTCTGCTTTTGTGGTCATCGTAATCGTACTCTGCATGACTTACCGGCGACGTGAGAAGCTGCGCAAACAACCGCGCCTCATTAACTCAATGTGCAGCAGTCAGCCGCTTGCTCAAATGGTGGAACAGAGTTCCGGCTCCGGTTCAGGACTACCGCTTCTTGTGCAACGCACAATAGCCAAACAAATTCAAATGGTGCGCTTGGTCGGTAAGGGTCGTTACGGTGAGGTGTGGCTAGCCAAGTGGCGCGACGAGAAGGTGGCAGTCAAGACTTTCTTCACCACTGAAGAGGCATCCTGGTTCCGCGAGACTGAAATCTACCAGACGGTGCTGATGCGCCATGAGAACATATTGGGCTTTATTGCTGCTGATATCAAAGGAAATGGCAGTTGGACACAGATGCTGCTCATTACCGACTACCATGAAGTTGGTAGTCTCCACGACTATCTATCCACCTCTGTTATAAATCCACAGAAGTTGCAGCTGCTCTCATTCTCACTAGCGTCCGGCCTTGCACATCTGCACGACGAAATTTTCGGCACGCCAGGCAAGCCAGCCATAGCTCATCGCGACATCAAAAGCAAGAATATTTTGGTAAAGCGTAACGGCCAATGTGCTATCGCCGATTTTGGGCTAGCAGTTAAATATATATCGGAACTTGACGAAATCCACATTGCTCAAAATACGCGTGTTGGTACACGCCGCTACATGGCACCGGAAGTTCTCAGCGATAAACTTAATCCACAGCAATTTGAAGAGTTCAAACGTGCTGACATGTATTCAGTTGGATTGGTACTCTGGGAAATGGCAAGACGCTGCTACACTGCTGCGACCGGCTCAAAGCTAACCAACTGTGAGGACTACGCGCTGCCGTATCACGACGTGGTGCCCTCCGATCCTACTTTCGAGGACATGCATGCCGTAGTGTGCGTTAAGGGCATTCGGCCACCCATCCCAACACGCTGGCAAGAAGATGACGTTCTTGCTACAGTGACCAAAATGATGCAAGAATGTTGGCATCCAAACCCTACGGTGCGATTGACAGCGCTTCGTGTGAAGAAAACATTGGGGCGACTGGAACAAGACTGTATGGATTGTTCGATGAAGATTGTGTAGATCTTCTTACATAGATTTACAATCTAGATTATAAAGTTAAGCAGTTTTTATGTGTTGATAACGTGTTAAATGTTACTGTAAATTTAGCATTAATAACCTATGTATGTAATGTATGTGTAGTTTGTGGAATGCTTTAGTTTTCATCAACATTCAAAGTTTCATTAGTGTACTGGTGGCCCGTTAGCATATTTTTTCGAATTCAAAACTTTTGCACAAAATGACAAAAGTGACACAACTCAAAATGTCAAAATTTTCTCATTTTAGTAGACTTATTCTTTGGTTCACAAATGAATATTTTTTGTTTTGTTACTAGTTGCTTTATTTTGGTCAAAAAAGAGTCCAAAAGTGAATTATAACTGACACTTTTTTGCTAAATATTGATATAGAAAACTCTTTCCCGTTAGGTACAAGAGGTACAAAGGACTTTAGTCAAAAAATTTGAATTTTCGCGAAAATCTTGACCTCAAAAGAAGCAAAAATGGCAGAAAGAGGTCAAAAAATGCAACATTTTTTCGAGAAACGAAAACGCCATTAAATTTCAATTTACTAAAAAAAATATTTTTTGCTTAAGTCCTTTGTACCTTCTGAGTTTTTGTTGCTACATGTTAAAAATTAGTCTTAAAATACTCTCTGTAAATTGGTTAAATGCAAAAATGTTTATTTTAAATTAAGCTCGTGTTGTAAATACGGTCAGAAATGGATTATATCCCACCCCAACAACAAAAGGGGCACAACTCAATGTGTCTGAATTTTTACTTTTTCAGGTAAAACTATTCGCGGGTATCATCTACATTGGCTGTCAAAATTTGTACACATATTCTTACTCTTAAAATAAAAAATCAATTTTTCTTTTTGTTTCGTATGGAGTCCCCTAAAAGAATAAAAATTGCTGTTTGCTCCTCCTGAAAATTTAAAATGCTTGAGTTGTGCTCCCTTTTCTAGTTAGGATTCGATATTCTTAATAACACAGTAATTATTTCATTTAATAACTTATTAAATGGTATTTTCTGAGAGCTATTTATATTTTAGATAATTCTTTTCCACATTTCTAAATTAAATTACCTATCTTTACTTCTTAAATAAAATCTTTTAAATTGTTTACTCCCGGTTAAAAGCACGTTGCATAGATGGCAAAATCGTATGCACAGTACAGCCATTTAATATAAAAAAATAAGTCAAACTTCAAAAGTATGCAAATTTATTCGATCGTTCAAATAACATTTGTTTTTAAGTAATAAAGCAAAAGTTAATTTTTAGTACATTGATATAGTTTCATTTCGCACTGTGCATCTAGAGCGTAAACATTAACACTAGAATTACACAGTTAAAATGTTTTTGGTTAAAAATAGCTTTAATTTGAGTAATTTTCATAAGTTATCAAAATACTTTAAGTACTCGTAAGAAGCTATATGTATAATTTCACTTATATTAGAAAAAAAACTCAAAAACTGTAACTGAAAAATTTTTTTTGATCTTAAAAATAGTTGCATTTGATATGTCTCTTTCCTTCGCTGAAATACTGAAAATTTAATCTTAATTACAGATTAACTAAAATGTGCCAGAAAATTTATTAAGTAATATTTTAATCTAGCTTGAACTTATATGCCTTAAAGTTATAAATAATTTTATAATAATATTAGAAATAAAAAAATAACTGCAATTGCTTGATGCCTTAGAATTTATAAATAAAGATTGCTAACCAAATTTCTATATTAGTGCTGCCTTTGAAATTAAATACAAAAACGTCAAAAAGACATAATCAGTTAAAACGGAAACTGCCTTATAAAAAAAAAAGAAAAAAAAATCCAAAATTAATAATTAACAATTTTTTAGTTTCCTGGTAATGGCGTAAACTAAATTTTAACAATATAAAACATAATGAAATAAACAAATGCTGTATTTTGCCCGATATCTTCTCTTCTTTTAAATGTTATGGCAACATTTATTGCGAATACTGTGCTATCCACGTTTAAGTTATGCTTATAGCAACTACGATATTTATAATTGATATAATGCATTCTATATGCATTTTAATATAAAATTATTGTTTATAGGTCTGTTTCCGTACTCGATTCAAGAAACTTGAGGTTGTTAACTTGAAAGCGTTATTTTTATTTTACAAATTTGTGAAGCTCGAGAGAGAAGAATAACATGCAAAATGTCACTCCCTATTCTATTACAAATACTTGAAGTTAGTACGGAAACAGACCTTATGTGAGGGGCTTAGATTTAAAAATGATCAAGTCCCTTTTATGCTAAGTCTGTTTCCGCACTCGATTCAAGTAACTTGAAGTTGCTTGAAAGCGCTATTTTACTTTTTAAAGCTCGAGAGAGAAGAATAACATGCTCAATAGGTCTGTTCCCGTACTCGATTCAAGTAGCTTGACGTTGCTTGAAAGCTTTATTTTGAAGATCGAGAGAGAGGAATAACATCCAAATGACACTCTCTAATCTATTACAATTAATTGAAGTTAGTACGGAAACAGACCTACTGGCTTAAAAAACAAACAAGAAGCTGATACACGAGAACAGGTCATGGTAATTAATCTTATAGGATTGTTCATTTACGTACCACACTACTAAATTCTCTTGTAAATAACGGAGATTATGTAAAAAATTATTGGACTTAGATTGTTTTTTTGAACTTTTGAAACTAAACGTATTGAACTTGTCTAGCTGCTGATGAAACTTAACTAGTTGGACTTGTTTATTATCGAACTAAGAATAATTTACTGAAATTTTGAATTTGTGTAATTTTTCATGATTCTAAATGAAGTCTAAACCAAAACATTATAAAGATTTTCTGTTTTTAAGGAATGATTAAGTAAATAATTTTTGTTTGGTCTAAAATTTAGTAGACATGTAAAAAACGTTGAAAAAAATGTTTTCCAAAAATATCCTTGATTGCTTTTGTTTATTTTTTTTTTTTTTGCTTGGCCATTTATGAATTTAGGTTACTCATATGCTAATATATGTATATGTTCTTATATTGTTCATACTAAGTAATTTAATTAGTTTTTAGTTAATTATTTAAGAACACATGTTAAGCTGTACATCATCAAAAATAACAATTTAAAATAAATAAAAAACTGAACTTCCTTTAAATTAATTCTGAAGTTTATACAAATAATAACAATTTAAAATAAATTGAAAAACTATGCTTCCTTCAAATAAATTGCGGAGTTTATAGAATTATGTATTCATAGAGATGGAGAAAGTGGCAAACAACTTGTTAAAACTGCAGTTGAAGGCAATCGAACAATATTTAATCAATTTAGAATCCATTTAGCAAACCAAACAGTTTAGGGGTCGTCCATAAACCTCGTGACCGATATTCAGCTATTTTAACCTTTAATATTTTACAAACTATAGAATGTTTTAGTACAATAATGATATTGGAAGATAAGGTAGATGCAGCGATGGCTGTGCTCTCTTTCTTCTACAGCCATAATTGTCAAAGTCAACTGTGTGACGAATGCAAACAAAAGAAAAGAAAATAAATGCTTTAGCAGCCATTGGCCAGGTTGAGGATGTTGCTGTTTGCCAATATTCGTCACCTGGCCACAGCCGGTGGGCCAATCATCCGCATTTTGCCAAGGATCCGAAAGATAAGGCCGCGTTCGTAGTGAACGCTTTGGCTGAAGCTGATTCATAAAGCTGCTTTGTCGATCTTTTTTTTATCATAGTGAACGCTTATTCAACGCTTCAAGCAAGCGAGATGGAGATATAAGCGTTGAAAAGCATTTAAGAAGCTTTATGCTCGGAGTCAGCTTGCACTATGAACGCTTTGAGCTTTTTCCATATCGCACACCATCTTCAAAAGAGACACATAATAAAGTTTCCGCGCGATCAATTCGCGTTTTTAATAAAAGAAACAACAAGTTTTGCTAAGACAAAACGTTCTTTATTATTTGTCAGTCGTCAATCAACTGAACTTCTTCGTTACATATTTTCTTAAGCTATTTAAATAATAACATATACATATGAATTTGTCTTTAATACAAGTAATTAAAAGTGTTTATATGAAGCGTTGCGATAGTCAGCGTTGCCGCTATATAAATAATTACATATACATATTAATATATTTATGTGTCATTAATGCAAGTAGTTATAGGTGTTTGTATGCAGCGCTGCGATAGTCAGCGTTGCCAAAAATGCAAGCGAAGCTTTTTAACCAAATCAAATGCATGTGAGTGCATTTGTTGAGAACGGATGTCGTTCAGACAAAATTCTATGGAAATTTAAATGGAATCAAAAATAATAATGTTGCGCAAACAGTTATCAAGAATTGTGGAAACAATTATTGATAGTTGTTTGTGCAAGAGTTATATTATTTTAATCGGTGGTGTAGGGGAATGATCTGCGGTATCTACAACTCGCCCTTCCTTAGACCGAGACTCCGGAGAGGTCAATGAAGTCGTAATTGTGTATTGGTTATTTTTCTTGCATTTTATGATTATAAAAAGTATAATAAAAATTAAAACACTACAAGCTATGGTTATTACATTACCGATTGAAATACTTAACCAATTTCTGTTAATGTTTTCTTCTAATAATTTTCTGGTGTTTTTAATATATTCTAACTGCAATTCTTCATCATTTTCTATATTTTCTTTGATTTTTTCCGTTATATTTACTTTAACATAAGGTAATATAATATGATCTTTTATTTTAATAAATGTGTTCTTAAATGTTATGTTTTTAATAGTTATTTTACAATTCTCAAACCTTATAAGGCTATTTTTAAATAATTTCAATTTTTCATCATTACAATTTTGTATTATAACTGTATTTTGTATATTTTTCATAATAATTAGTCCTCTTGAAATTTCTTTTATAGTTTCTTTATTAAAGGTTTCAAACTTACATTTTGCTTCAGTTACTTTCATTAAATTACGAATGCATTCGTCTTGAATTGGATTTAGGTTGCTTTTAAGATTATCTTTTACTGTTTTATTAAAGACGTTTTTATTATCATCTATTAAATACATTGTTTCTTGTAAACATAGGGTTTTATTATTTGCATTTGGAATTGGTTCTATAATTATGTTTGAGAAATTTTGGTTCGAATACGATGGTAAGAGTATTACAATAACAATTTGATTTTTATAGTAAGCTACCGAAATTTTAATGTCTCTTAACGCTTCTATATCGGAAATTAGTTCCATTTCTTTGTCTGTCAATATATTTCTAGAAAGAATGTTTAGTTTACTCATTAAGATTATTTGCTCTATATCATCGATGTGATTACGGAGTAGAGTTATGTCATAGTTTAATTGGTAAATGTGGCGAAATATGTCTAGTTCAGTTTCTAATTGATTTGCGTATATAGATAATTTGTTTCTGATTTGGTTTTGTTGATTATTTATATACTTTGTGATATTACTAATTTGGTCGAATAGTTGGGTATTTATGGATATCTGTTTGTTAGTCTCGATTATTAAGTCATGGTTTGATTGTGATAATCTTTCGATATTTTCATTTATAAATTTCTCGTCCTCGCTGTCCATCGTTCCGGTAATAACTTAAAGTCCTTTCCCGAGTACATTAATTAAACCTCTGCTTTTCCTTATATGTGGTCTTAGTCCATTTATTTTTAATTGAAGTAGATTAAAATTATTCACCATCGTAAGGAATGCTGCATCGTCCTGTTTTACTTGGTTTTTAAGTGTGTTTATGTTAAATATAATATTGTCCCTATTAATTTCGAATTCGGTTACATTTATTATGTGTAGAATTTTTTCGTAATCTTTTATTATTCTGGTCTGTCCTGTTTTGATAGTAATAAAACCATTATTTTCGTTCAGGTTCTGTATTTCTATTACTTGTGCTGTTGCGAGTATCGGAATAGTTATCCTTAAGAGTGTTTGCAATGTAAGTTCCATCTTCCTGAAAATAGTTAAATAGTTTGGTCTTAGTTAGTTCTGATAGTAGAGTTATCGTTGTTTTGGTACTTTTTGTTTCTTTTTATATGTGATTTATAATATTTGTGCCCTCTTGGCGTGATTATATATTCGTTATCTAATTCCTGCGCAATTATTTTTCTAAATTTGCGGTGGTTTTTGCCGCCTCTTACTTCTTTTATGAATTGTTTACCTAATCTAATATCAACATCTTCTCGATTTTCATTCAGTTTATTTATGGATTTTTCTTTAATTTTGATCATTCTTTCTCTTATCAGGGGGTATTCATTATGGTCGATATTTCTGTAAAGGAAATCAATTGGTTTTTTACCCGTAGTCGAGTGAATTGTGTTATTGTAGTAGTTAATAATTTTATATAACTTTTCTTCTACAGTGTCGGTGTCTGTGTTTTCATCGTGTCGTATAAGACTTTATCGTTTTGTGTAAGCGTTCTATGTCTGAATTAGAACTGTGGTTATTGTTTGAAGTGAAATGAACATCAATGTTATATTCTGTGAAAAAGTTCTGTAGTGGTATAGCTTTGAATCCTAATTCGTTATCTGTAATGATTTTTTTTATATTTCCTACTGAGCTTATATATTGTTAAAGCGCTCTTTTGAGTTCTACCCAAGATCTGTTCGTTATTCTGATAGCCTGTGCATGTTTGCTAAATTTGTCAATAAACGTTAGGAAAAAGTTTTTGTTGAGGCTATAAAATACGTCTACGTGTATTATGTCTCTAGGGCTGTTTGGAGTTTCGGTTATTTTAAACTTTTGCACCACTGGTTTTCGTTCATATTTTTCTATGTTGCATATGTCGCAGTTGTTAATAAACTGAGTTATGCGTGTTTTTAGTTGTGGATGATATATTTCTTCTTTAAGTTGATTAAAGTTTTCATTAATGCCTCTATGGTTGTTTTTGAGGTGTTCTTTTTCAATATATGTCGCAAGTTCGTTTTCGTCTGTAATGTCTTTAAGCAGTTTGGAACATAAAACTATTTTAAACTTGGTATTATAATTGTTAAAAACTTCTTGTAATATCTCAGTCAAGTTTTTTTTTAATGATGCGTCATCGATGAGGACTGCATTTGTTTTACTGTTATCAAAGTGGTTTTTTACTAATGTTATTATTAAACTTCTATCTAATTCTTTAGTTAGTATAGTTTTTCTCTTATTTCTAAAGATTTGTTGATTTCTAATTTTCATTGATCCAGAAGTTATTTTCTTAATTATTATTTGTCGTTTATAAAAGTTGATCGGACAGTTTGCCTCAATTAGCAGGGGGTAAGCGGTTTCATTCAAGTTTATAATCACACGGGAAAGTGCGTCTGCATTACCATTTTGCACTCCCTTTTTATATTTTATTTCGTAATCATACTCCGCTAACCGGAGTCTCCACCTTACTAATTTTGAGTTTGGCTCTTTTATTGAAAATAGCCAGGTGAGCGGTCGATGATCTGTTTCGATGGTAAATTTTCTACCGAATAAGTACGGTCGGAAATACTGTGTTGACCAGACAACTGCTAGTATCTCCTTTTCGATCGTACTGTAATTTTGTTCATGATCGTTCAATGTACGACTAGCGTAACAAATTGGGTGTCCATCCTGCGAAAGGATAGCACCAAGGGCGTAATTACTTGCGTCTGTTTGTAGCGTGAACTGTTTGTCAAACTCTGGATAGCGTAAAATAGGGTCATTCATAAGCAATAATTTTAATGTTTCGAAACTATTCCTATATTCAGTGTCATTTATATTTACTTTCATATCTTTCTTCAGATATTTTGTCATTGGCTTGGCTATTCTGGCAAAATCCCTTATAAATTTTCTGTAATACCCAGTAAGGCCTAGGAATTGTTTTATTTGTTTTTGATTTCCAGGTAATGGAAATTTCCTTACACATGATACCTTTTCAGGATTAGGTTTAATACCGTCCCTCGTCACGACGTTTCCTAAGAATTCTGTTTCTTGTTTAAGAAATTCAGATTTATCCAGTTGAACTTTCAGATTCATATCCTTTAATTTCTGGAAAACTTTCTTGAGCGATTCTAGATGTTCTGTTAAGGACGTAGAAAATACAATGATATCATCTAGATATACTAGACATATCTTATTTATGTATTCACCTAGAACGTTGTTCATTAAACGTTGGAAGGTGGCTGGCGCTGTCTTCAGCCCGAATGGCATACGAAGCAATTCGTAGTGGCCACCTTCAACGCTAAATGCCGTTTTTTGGATGTCCTTCTCGGCAATCTCGATCTGGTGGAAACCCTTAGCCAGATCAAGTGTGGTGAAATATTGACACCTACCGAGTTTTTCTAGTACCTTGTCGATATTGGGCATTGGGTAACGATCATCTATCGTCACCTCGTTTTTGACCGCTTGCATCCAGTTTCTTTGGGACTACCCAGACTGGTGCAGAGAAAGGTGATTGGCTATGCCTGATAATGTTTTTATTGAGCATCTCGTTAAATTGTTTCTTTACTTCATTTCTGTGTATATATGGATATCTATATGTTTTAACTGCAATTGGGGTATCCTCAGTCGTTCTTATTTCGTGTTTAATTCCATGAGTAAAACTGAGGTCGGACGATTCGTCATAAAAAATCTTAGAGTACTTTTTTATTATTGGGATTAACTTTCCCTTTTCTTCAGTGTTTAGGTGTTGCAGTCTTATTTGATCTAAAAGGGATTTGTTTTCTATTCTTTCATCATTTTCATCGAATGAATATATACAAAAATCGTTATCTGTAACTTGGACGCATTCCTGTTTGTTAATTATAACGTTTTTCAATCCATCATTTTTTATGTGTAATTTTCCATCAATTTTGTAATTATTCGCCTCAAATACACCCTTCATGAGTTCTATTTCATTATCATGACTACATTTTTCTTCCATATAAACTAATATGCCTATTGTGTATGGCAACTTTGCTCTCAGTTGAGTTGCGGTTGCCAAATTCTTATTATCGATGGCAACACTTTCGAACAGTTGATCAACTCGCTGCTTTCACAGTTGCTTGTCAAATTTTTGTGTTATTATCGATAGCCACTGTTATTTGGTTTGGTTGCGGAACCTGTCAAAAGTCAGCAACTGCTAATTACTTGTTGCAAGCTGGTGGCCTTGTGCAAAAGCGAGAAATGGAGGCAGCGCAAGTTTTGGAAATTTGTGTTATTTGGATTATTCATAGATTATTTATTTTCATAGAAACATAAAAATTACAAACAAGCAACAGTTCGAGCGATTGGCAGAGCTTATGCTGGAAAGCGGTATTGGCATACAACGAACAGGCTGTTTAAAGTTTTTTATTTCGTCCAGTACATAACAAAATGCTTCTTTGCCTTATCGGAAATAACTAAGAAACCTGTCAAATTTATTCAAATAAGCAAATTTTTATTCAATGTTTGTATTTACAGTGTTATATTACTTTGAATTTGAGAGTTCTAAAGGGTTGAATTTGTCTCTGATCTTCCTTCTTATACGCAACACACAACATCAGTGCATCCGTTTCCGTCATCAAAATATAAATCACTACTTATATCCGTATTTATTTGTTTTCTTTCTATAAATGGCTTTTTCCAAATTTAAACTTATGAATATATAAAATTTTTAACATGAGCTGTTTTCTTTTTGACAGCTCGTTATTGTTTTCTTTGGCAACTCGCTGAAAATAGCAACTTGAAATTGGTTGTGATACGAAATACCAGATGGCAGTTCGGTTGCTTTAAAGTTTGGTTGCTTATTTGGCTACGCAACTCTGTTTTGTTGCCCTACGCAATAGGCCTATAAGCCATCCTTGCAAGTTACTGGTATTTCCATATCAAAAACTCCTTTATTGATGAAGCAATTTTTACTCTCATAATCTGTTAAAAATTGTAATTCTAGTTCTTTTTTGCCTATTTTAAATTTTTTCTCTTTTAAATCAATTACGCTTTCAAGAGGAATTAATATATTGTTCCCTATCAATCCATCATAAACATTGTGAAATTTGTTCACTAAAAATTCTAATTTAAAATCAAAATTACCAAATTCTTTAAAACAAGGAATTGCTACCTTTTCTTTAATCTGAATGATGTATTTTAATGTTTGTACATTCATTATACCCGTCGGAACATTCCACTTGGGGTCACATAATCTAGGATTGATTATGGATTGGGTCGCTCCCGTGTCTATGATAAACTTCAACGTTCCTAGATTTGTCTTTATTTTTATAAATGGTAAGTCGTTCCGGAGGCAGGTGGGGGAAAATTTAGACATGTCGACCCCACCTCTATTTTTCCTATTTTCATCGGTTCTACTGGTGGCAATGGAGGGTTATTTTGTATAGCATCAGTTCTATTTCTTTCATAGTGGTTTGTATTACCTCGGTAATAGTTGTTCGGGTAATTATTTCTATAGTTGCTCGGTTCACGGTTATTGCGGTTATAAGTATTATAACGATTGTTACGATTAGTGTTCATGCTATTATTGGGGTTATTTTGAACATTGTTGTCGTGTCTGTCAAGTCGGTTATTGTTTTGTCGTTTATGTTGTGGTTCTGCTGATCTTCTAATTTGTTCGTTATGTCTTCTGTTTTCTAGTTTGAACGGATTAAAGTAGGTGTAGTTCGGTTCATGCAGTATATTTATGGCTTCTTCTAATGATTTCGGATCCCTGCAGTTAAAATTGACCTCATTGGTTCGGGCAATTTGGCTTTATATGTCTGAAGAGCGGCTTTTATATTCAGGTTAATAGTTTGTTCGATCTCTTCATCTGTCGTAGCGTTTGTTAGTTCCATTCTGGTTTTTATGTTCAGTCGTCTTAGAATGAATTTCAAATCATTATTAAATTCTTTCGCTTTTCCTTTCAATTTTGACTTAATTATATCCGAAAATATGTTCTGTGCTAACGTGTCGAACCTTGTTAAAAGAGGGTAGACCCTATCTACTAACCCAACAAATGTTGGTAAATCATTTACTTGTCCGTTATATTCTGGAAGTCTGTCGAGATATTTAAGGGGGTCTATTGTTAATTGTACTGGGGTAGTCATTTCGTCTGTTTCTAATGCTAGGTTATTTCTTGTTAAAATTGCTCCTCGTATTGATATTTTCCTATCGAGACCTTCGATTACTCTTCCCAATGTTTCGAACCTTTCTTCCATAAATATATGCCAATTTGTTTATCAAAGTAATATTTTGCTTAATAATTTGAAATAATGTATAGTATAAAAATAAAAATAAAACTTGCGTTGATTTTTCTGCGATTGGATTTCTTCTAGCGGAGTTCTCCTGGTGTTGATATAGCTTCTCTCTTCGGAATGCACGTATATAATTTTGTAATATTGTAATTAAACTTGCGTTGATCTTCCTGCGATTGGTATTGTTCTAGCAGAGTTCTCCTGGTGTTTGTATAGCTCCTTTCTTCAAATTGCACGTATATAATTTTGTAGATGGTGAAAAGTTTTATGATATGATGTAAAAAAAACTTGCAAAATTTTAATTCGACGTTTTGTTTCACTTAAGATCTCTTTCAAAATTTTCTACTGAACAGGTTTTATACACAGTTAGTTTGTTTCACTTAAATTTCCTTTTAAAAATTTTGTATTGAACAGTTATTACACACAGTTGGTGAGTAAATTTTGTATGCACAGTTTGTTTCACTTAAAATGTACTTCCAAATTTCTTCTTTGAAATTTTTAAGCACAGTTAATTATTCTGTTTTAAAGATTTTCTCTTTAAAATTTTCTTATACAGTCAATTGAAAATTTTCTCTTGAAAATTTGTTTACACGGTTAATTCATTAAAATGAAAAAAGTTTCACAATTTTTTATTAAAAGGATACTTTTTCCGTGTATCCCATCCTCGTCGCCAGTAAAGTTTCCGCGCGATCAATTCGCGTTTTTAATAAAAGAAACAACAAGTTTTGCTAAGACAAAACGTTCTTTATTATTTGTGAGTCGTCAATCAACTGAACTTCTTCGTTACAGATTTTCTTAAGCTATCTAAATAATAACATATACATATGAATTTGTCTTTAATACAAGTAATTAAAAGTGTTTATATGAAGCGTTGCGATAGTCAGCGTTGCCGCTATATAAATAATTACATATACATATTAATATATTTATGTGTCATTAATGCAAGTAGTTATAGGTGTTTGTATGCAGCGCTGCGATAGTCAGCGTTGCCAAAAATGCAAGCGAAGCTTTTTAACCAAATCAAATGCAGGTGAGTGCATTTGTTGAGAACGGATGTCGCTCAGACAAAATTCTATGGAAATTTAAATGGAATTAAAAATAAGAATGTTGCGCAAACAGTTACCAAGAATTGTGGAAACAATTATTGATAGTTGTTTGTGCAAGAGTTATATTATTTTAATCGGAGGTGTAGGGGAATGATCTGCGGTATCTATATCTACACATCTCAAAATATGTTAATATTCAGAAATCTCAAAAAACAAATTTTGAGCTTATGAAAGATTTTATAAAATCAAAACGTTGCTAATTGAGAAGAAAAAGTCTTCAAAGCATTATATGAGAAATAGTTATGAAGATTGTTTCTTAAATTTCTTGGAAAAACAAATTTTTTGAGTTATGTCTTTTGATAAAATTTTCACGCATAATTATTTTTAGTTATGTCTCTTTTGCTGATTTAAAATGGGAAATTAAGTGAAAAACAATTTTTAAAATTAAACAAAAACAAATTTAAGTCATTCAGGTATTACTTAAAGCAACTATATAGTTAAAAAACAAAAATGGGAAAATAATAGTAAGCAATGAATCAATTTAATATATGCTTATAATGCGCTTCATAATATTAAACTGCAATTTGTTGTTTTTTTTTTTTGACTAACCCCAGACAAAATTTTTGGCCGGAAAATGAACTGAAAACGGCAGACAGGTAGTCTTTTTATTGGAATAGAAATGAAATTGTTTTGGCTCAATTTTGGCATGGCGGGGCGGGAATTGATTCAGGTCTCGTGGCTAATCGTGATCGCTTTACAATACTACCAGAATTATCAAAATCATTTTTTTTTTTTTAAAAATAATAGAGAAAAACTAAATTACTCCCATTGAATATTTTTGTGTTGTATTTAAAAACTTGAATAAAAGTGAATTACTTATTTTTTTTTTTAATTAAAATGAAGTGCCAAAATTATTTGTGCAAGGAAAATGGGCCGAGTTTTCGTGTTCCAGCTAACGAGCCTAGAAGACAACGATGAAACATGGCATGTATCAAAAATTTTTAAAAAAAGCTTGTGTTTGCTATAGACACTTCTACGAAAATGATTTTTTGGAACCTCATATAAATTACTTAAAGAAAAATAGTTTCAGCCATGACACTCTTTCTCATTTTTCCTTTCTCATCGGATGCAGATTTTGTGTGAGCTGTCAGTTGCCTTTTGACAGTTATAGTAGTTCGCTCTCAGCCGTGCAACTACCTCTATTCTTCTACCATGATTTCAACAATAGACAATAAATAAAAAGAAAAATTGAAAAACTGAAGTATTTTTTATCAACATTTTATTTTTTAGCTGTGGTTTTTAATAGATTTCATTGCAATTTCAATTTTCGCACAATAAGAGGAAGATTTCTTACAAAGAGAATCTATGAAAATCCAGCGAAGAATATTGTGAGATTCCATCAACCCTTTGGAAAGGGATTAGGAAATGTAGGAAATGCAATTATTAAATTTCAACTAATATATTCTCAGGTTTAAAAAATAATATTTTACCTACAATTGCCAAAAATTAATTATTATTTTTATTTTGCGGTCTAATTCTATAAAAATTCAATTGTGTTCTTTTGTTGTAAACAAATCCGTCGAGGCAAAGCTTTTGTGAAAAAATCCGAAAAACAGCTGTCAAAAGTTGATGCGTTTGGTTTGTGGAATAGCACGAATGTTCGAATTCGATGTTATGATTCGGAATGCAGAATACGACATTACGAATTCTAAAGAAACTTCACGCTACGGCGGATTCTGGAATAGGGCTGAATATCTGGATGATTTGACCTTTGTCAACCGCATTTTGCCCTAAGAGGTCATTTCGGCCGCATAAATGTTCTCTTCCATTGTTTGTCTAAAAGTTAAAATAAAATTTTGATTTTAACAAAAAACTATAGAGATAACTCGAAAATTTTTTTAAAGTTCAAAAATTATTTCATTACTCAAAATTTATTTGTGCAATGGTTTTTGCTGATACAGAAACAATGCAAAATAAGATTTATCTTCATCTAAATAAAAAAAAAACAGAAAACAGAGATGAGCCCTTTTTTTCCTCAAAAGGGAATCAATTCAAAAATTTAAAAATTTTTCATATAAAGCGTCACAACTTAAAATAATGCAAGAGAATTTCACTTACCCTAATCATCTAAAGGGTCACAACTCAAATTTCAAACAAATTTAAATTACTAATAGTTTGTCAAAAAAAAAAACACAACTCGAAAAAGGTCTCTTTACAAGTACCAATCAGAGCTGCCAGAAATGGCAATATCTCGCCAAACTGGCGGTTTGAGCGACCACTTTGACGAGAAGATTTTTGATTTGGCGAGTTGACGAAAAAGTGGCGGTTTCAACATTTTTTTTGCGATATTTTGGCGAGAGTCCCTACAAAGAAGATCAAATGCTTTTTTGCGTTATACAACACTTATTACATAGCAAAAATGTTTCCCATCTCTTACATTTAATACGACGAGCAACAGTGCTACCGCAACATAAAACATAAAATCACTTTTTACAGCTTATATTGCTTAAACTTGTTCAGTTTGAGCGCTTAAATGCCAAAAAATAAGGAAGGAATGAAGAAAGCAACAAGAAGATATAGAATAGACTGGGAAAATGCAAGCTGTGCTTTTATTTGAATAATTTTAATATATGCTGCGAAAGTTTTGTGCCTTCAGAAGAGATGTTCAAACGTTTTAACTCTAAAATTATGTACCCAAAACTAGAAGATTATGTTCTTGAAGTCAATGAAGAATTGGAAGTATATAATGATATGCTTACAATTTGTTACAAACCAGAAATATTTTTTGGATTTGGTATTCTCAATCAGCACGATTCTGAATAATATTTCTCGGGGAATCGGAAAAGGGAGATTTCACATTTAAGATAAAGTTCAAGAATATTTTGTAAATTTTTAATGTAAATTTGTTCATCATCCATCAATATTCATGAGTGTAAAAAAAAGTAAGGTCTTTATCTGCTATCTTAAAAATAAAAACTCCCTTTTTCGATTCCTCGGGAAAAAGTATTCAGAGTTGAGCTGTATACGTCGTTTTTTTGGCAGCAGCGGTCAGTGTATGTCAAAAGGGGGATATAAGTGTTGTTTTTAATTACTTTTGGTGGATTTATTTCGGGTTTTCCTCGATTTCTTACAGGAAGCAACACTGATAGCTTGTTTTCAATTTAAAGTAAAGCACACGCAAACTACAATAGCAGCGAGAACCTCGCATACGATGAAATTTTCTTAATGAACTTTCACTTGCATGGCTTTTAGCATGAAAGCTCGAAATTATTCGAATCATGCAAACAGTGCACGTATTCTTTCGCACTGTCACTGGCCTGTTACACACCGTCTCCACTTACAATATTTGATTGCATGCTAACTGTCAAATTGAATTTCATGATATATATCTCAAGTGTAGACCACTCATATCATGAAATTTATCTCTTGAAATTTTTCTTGAGATATATTTCATGAGATGAGTTGTCAGTTTTCAGTAAATATGTAAAAGTGTGCATTTTAAGAACTTTTCAAGCAAAAAATATTGCAAAAGCATTAACAGAGTGAAAAAAATATAATGAAATGGCAAAAACTTTTACAAACAATTCCACCTAAACACCTAAATATTATAGCGTGAAATCTGGATATCATGAAATTCAATTTGACAGTTCGCATGCAATCAAATATTGTATATGGAGACAGTGTGTCATGATCAGGGAAGACAGAAATATGCACGAAAAAATCTAAAATAAGTATGCTAATATGCTCTAAAAAATGGCAAAATATGCCATCAAATAAGCACGAAAAATGTCGAAGTCGGAGTTTTATTATTCAAAATTTTATTCAATAGTTCATAAAAAAAAAAACAAAACAATAGCCCTTTCAAGGCGTAAAAGTAAATATTTCAGTTTAAATAAATTATAATTTTAATTATAAAGTAAAAAATTAATTCTATTTTAATCATTTAATGTATATTTTGTTTGGTAGCTCGAAGCCAATGCCAAAAGTCTCCTTCCGGACGAAGTCCATTATTTTATATGGTGCTTATAGCAAAAACAGTGTATTGCAATAAGCGATTACACTGAACAATTAAATGCATTTTTATATTATCAAAAAGAAATTTTCTACGATTTTCAGCCAACAATGTTTTGTATTGTGAGAAAGACCGCTCGACATCGCAGGATGTAGTTGGACACCATTTAAAATAAGGGACTTCGTTCGGAAGGAGACTTTCGGCGTATGGATCCATTGTCTGTGAGTTTTTAAACAAAATATTTTTTATACATATATAATATAATATCTCTTTATAAATATATATAATATCAAAGAAATTACAATGTTGCCACATGTGAAGGAAGTATCAAAATTTCCCCGATTACATGCTAAAATCTGTTCGAAAAGTTAAAAATATGTAAAAATATGCACAAATAAGCACAATCGTTATAAATATGCAAAATTATTAACAAAACGTCCAAATATGCAAAAGCATATATTATATGCATTTGCATATAATTGTCTTCCCTGGTCATGATACAGCTGTTTGATGTCAATAAAATTAAATTATTGGACATGCATATAAAATGCAAGCGCAAATTCACTTTAAAAAAAATACACTGGCCATTTCAGCCCTTGAAGGGGCATTGACCTAGTTTCTATTGATCAATTGTGTTGTGCGTGTCATTAAATGTTTGATCACAAATGACCGAGAACTGGACCTACGTGTTTTATGCCGACTCTGAACGGCTTATGTTCTCAAGAAGCTTTACATGGAAAGTTTTACAAACGACCGAACAGAAAAATTAATTCAATTGAAAAAACTTTCTGTCTGAGCTGGAATTGAGCCCGGGCTACCGCAGAGTTCTTTCAAGTCCGTTCAGACTCCCGGGGCCATGCACTCTACCAACTAGGCTACGGCCGCCACAAGTGGGACATTCACATTATCCACCCCAAAAAGCGGCACGAAACGCACGTCAGGAAGATCGAACGGTTTGCTATTTAGGCGTAACTCCAGCAAAGTGGCCCGATGGTTTTTTCTATTTAAAACTTGTCTTTAAAACACACGCATACACATTTCTTAATTATATAATCTTACTCCTTTTATGAGCCATTCTTAATGAAATTCGTAAATAAAGATAAATTTTTCTGTCCAAAATTATCACTTTCTAAAAATTTGTAATGATAAAAGACAGAAAAATGTATCTGTTATTTTGTTGTCTTTCACAACAGATTTCATAGCAGATTTTGTCATGCGGAATACCTAGTAAAAGATTTTGTAAAAGATTTTTTGACAGTTCGAAAATCTGGTATGATTTATAATAGATTCCATAAGAGATTGTCATGCAGAATACGAACTTTGGTTTCGTGACAGATTTTTGACAGCTCAAAAATTTGTATGGGAAATCATAACAGAATAACAGCATTTTTTCATCACAGAGAAATGGGTATTTGTCACCAAAGAACAGTACCATATACTTGTAGGGGCGGTTCTTTTTAGATTTTTGTAAACTTTTTATTTTTGTAACAATGGTTTTATATTTTAACTTATTTTGTATGAATTATTTTGTTGAATGAAAATTTTTAAAAAAATAAAAAGGACCACCCCTACAACTGGCGATCCTGCACGTCGAATCTCACTTCTGACACAAACGAGCTATCAGCGCCAACAACACCTTCACCGCTATACAGCAGCGCTAAACAACTGCCGCCAACAACTACGGCATCAACCCAGCACTGTCCGATTTCGGAGAAGACAATCAAATTGCATACGATTACAACCAAAAGTAGCCATTACATCAGCATCACCCTCCAGGAAAAATCGGAAGGCTTCCATCTAAAAGTGATAAAGAAACATTCCCCACCTTATCTTTTGAAAGCTTAAGGGTAGTTTTGTATTTATATTGTTTCCAAACCGTATCTTTTGGAAGCTTAAGGGTAATTTTGTATTTATATTGTTTCCACACCGTTTCTTTAAGAATGCATTTGGAAACTTTTCTTTATTATCAAGCAATGACAATAGAAAATATTAATATCATTGTTTTCTAGCCGCTTATGTAGAATTCGATAGTCTGGTGGTAGCGCGCTCGACTGTCGCTCAGGGGTCCCGGGTTCGAATCCTGGCCGAATCTATTTTCATAACAAGGGAGAGGAATGTTTTTACATTAATTCTTAAAACAGGGGAGAGGACTGCTTCCAATTCACTTTTGAGGACAGCGGAGAGGAATGTTTCCACATGACTTTTTAACACAGCGGGGAGGAATGTTTCCCTCTAATGACACGCGATAGGTAAAAAAAGCAATGGAGTGTGCAACAAAGGGGAATGCTTCCTACATTCCATGGAATGTTTTCTGGTAACATCCGGGAATGCTAAAATTTCCTGGAGGGCAGTAATAAAGACAACAATAATCATCATGACTAAATTTTACTCACGCTAACGCACCCATCATCACCTGAATCTATAACACACAAAGCAGTTCATCATCACCCTCCAGGAAATATGAGCATTCCCGGATGTTACCAGGAAACATTCCATGGAATGTAGGAAGCATTTTCCTTTGTTGCACACTCCATTGCTTTTTTAACATAGCATGTCATTAGAGGGAAACATTCCTCCCCGCTGTGTTAAAAAGTCATGTGGAAACATTCCTCTCCCTTGTTATGAAAATGGATTCGGCCAGGATTCGAACCCGGGACCCCTGAGCGACATACGAGCGTGCTACCACTAGACTATCGAATTCTACAATAAGCGGCTAGAAAACAATGATACTACAATAATATTTTCTATTGTCATTGCTTGACAATAAATAAAAGTTTCCACATGCATTCTTAAAGAAGCGGTTTGGAAACAATATAAATACAAAACTACCCTTAAGCTTCCAAAAGATACGGTGGGGAAACAATATAAATAAAAAACTACCCTTAAGCTTTCAAAAGATACGGTGGGAATGTTTCTTTATTACTTTTAGGTGGAAGCCTTCCGATTTTTCCTGGAGGGCATCAACAGCAACAGCAGCGTCTGCAGCAGCAACAAAAAAACAACAACAAAACCAGCGGCTACAAAAACAGCAAAAATTAAAAAAAAAACAAATTTATACATTGTAAAGTAAATACTTTGCAACAACTCAGAGAATATTCTTAACAAGAAATCATAGTAACAAATGAGGTGAATACTAAAAAATCAAAAAGGAGAATGAGAAATTTTCATTATTGCCTAGAAACACAATCCAGTGATACGAACTTTTCTTGTCAAAAAATCTATATAATTTTTCAACAAAGAGTTCATATTTTTTATATTAAACCTAATTACGTTTCATTGGTGTCAGAAATGGGATTGTGTGGCAGTAATGGTCAAGATGGAGCAGCTTAAAGTTGAACAGCTGAAGAAAGAGCTATCGCGATTAAATATTGCAACAACAGGAACGAAGTCAGAACTGCGGCAGTGACTGCGAGATGTGAAGGCAACGCAGGGAATAAATGTGGAAGAGCATTATTTTGGTGTGCCAAAAGCGATGGTGGAAACAGTTAAGGCGATCGATGAATGTTCTATAAACGTCCAAGAAGATTCTGCAACAACAGTTGATTTAAATCAACTTCTTACATCCATCCAAGCTATTCAGCAAAGTGTAGAGCAAAATCTGGAACAGAACTCTTACCGTCAAGAGAGTGTGTTAATGGAACATCAGAAACTTGTGGACGGAAAATTTTTGCACAACTCTGACCAGCTTCGCGTGATCTCTAATACTCGGAAGGGAAAATTTTGCGAGCTGCAAAAGCAAGTAGAAGACATGGATGATAGAATTACAAAATTGGAAGAAGATCTGTGCGATATGCGATTAGGAGGAGAAATAGTTACCAAAAGGCAGTGTTCAAATGAAAATGATAGGTTTAAAATTAAGCCTCCAACTTACGATGGAACAACTGCTTTCAGTATTTTTAAACTGCAGTTTGAAACAGCTGCTACTCAAAATCATTGGAATAATGAGGACAGCGTAGCGGCATTGATAGTGTCTTTGAAAGCAGGCGCAGCTGAAGTTCTTCAGATAATTCCAGAAACTGAGCGAAATAGCTACGAAACTGTCATGGCTTCTATAATGAGGAAATATGGTAGCGAACATATGAAGGAAATTTACCGTCTGGAGCTGAAAAGTCGCACTCAGAAACATGGGGAGACTTTGCAAGAATTTGCGGTCGAAATCGAACGATTAACACACTTAGCGTACGCTGATTCTTCAATAGACTTTATCGAAAAGTGCAAGTTAGATGCTTTTATTGACGGTATTTGTGATATGGAAACTAAGCGTGTTGTGATTACAATGCCGAAGATTACGTTCAGAGAGACAGTTACGTGCGCTCTCGTTCACGAAACCGCAAATACAGTTTGCTGTTCTGCTCGTAAAATTCGAAAAATAGGAGTAGAAGATAATAAGCTGTTTGAGTTCATGTGCCAAGCAGTGAAGTCAGTTATGAAGCCAGAAAGAGCGCAGTACGAAAAGCGGATCAATGAATTCCTGGTAAACAGATGAACGAGATCGAGAAAAAACAGCATTCAGTATTGGTGGTGGTCTTTGGCAGTTTCGAGTTATGCCGTTTGGGCTCTGCAATGCTCCAGCTACTTTCGAACGATTAATGGAGCGCATTTTAAGAGGTTTAAACTATAAGATATGTCTGGTGTATCTCGATGACGTTATTGTCATGGGTGGTGAATTTAATAATCACTTGAAAAATGTTGGAACAGTTTTGCAACGAATTGATGGTGCTGGCCTTAAACTCAATGCAAAGAAATGTATGTTTTTCAAAAGAGAAGTCAAATATCTTGGCCATAAGATATCCGCTAGAGGAGTACATGATGCAGATGAAGAAAAGATAGTAGCAGTAAAAGAAAGGCCAAAGCCGACCGATTTGCATAGCTTAAGAATTTTTATTGGACTATGCACTTACTACAGACGCTTTGTACCTGAATTTGCAAACATTGCCAGTAGTTTACATGATTTAACAAGGAAAGATCGAAATTTTGTGTGGACGGAAGATCAAGAAAATGCTTTCCAGCGATTAAAAGAATCTCTATATACTGCACCGATATTAGCGTACCCAGTTTCGAATAAGAAATTTTTATTAGACACTGTTGCAAGTGCGCATTGTTTAGGCGGTGTATTATCACAAAGTAATCGCCTTTTACAGCAAAATTTAAGCAAAACCAGAGAGGAACTACTGTGTTACTATAAGGGAGCTACTAGCAGTGGTAGAATGTGTGAAATATTTTCATTAATATCTCTACGGACAAAAGTTTAACTAACCTACAGACCATGCAGCTGTGAGGTGGTTACTTAGTTTTAAAAATCCGGAAGGCTAACTAGCTCGATGGATGGAAAGATTGCAGTGTTATGACTTTTCCATCGAACACCGCAAAGGAAATTTGCATGGAAATGCAGATGCTCTCTCTCGTCGCTCTTGTAAACTAGAATGCAAACACTGTTCCCGTATGGAAGAAAAAGAAGGCATAGTTGATATCCGACAATTAAGCATTGAGCCCGAGACGAATTGAACTTGTGAGCAAATTCGAAACGATCAAAGAAGTGATCCAGATTTAAAAAAAAATAGTCGCATATATGGACCAAGGTACAAAACCAACTTTGCAAGAAATGTCAAGCGAATCTCAAATTGCTAAAGCCTATTGGGCACTGTGGCAGAGTTTTCAAATCCAAAATGGAGTTTTGCAACGTGTTTGGGAAAGTGAAGACGGGAAATATACTCGGAACTTGGTAGTCGTTCCAAAATCAAAGATTAACGAGATCATAGAAGAATTTCATGGAGGACCAACTGGAGGACATCTTGGAGTAACCAAAACTGTGGAGAAAATAAAAAAGCGATTCTACTGGGTTGGATGCCAAAAGTCAGTTGCTGATTGGATTCGAAATTGCAGTCAATGTCTTGCACAAAAGGGCCTAGAACGAGAACGCATGGACAAATGCAACAGTACAACGTTGGTGCACCATTTGAGCGGATCGCAATGGATGTGGCGGGTCCATTTCCAAATAGTGAATTAGGCAAAAAGTATGTTCTAGTAGTTATAGATTACTTCAGTAAATGGCCAGAAGTTTATCCCATTCCAAACCAGTTAGCTAAGACCATTGCGGATGTATTCGTTAAAAACTGGATTTGCCGTTTTGGAGATCCAATGGAGTTACATTCAAACCAAGGAAAAAATTTTGAAGCGGTGATTTTCCAAGAGATGTGCCAAGTCCTGGGTATAAAGAAAACAAGAACTACTCCTCTACACCCTCAATCAGATGACATGGTTGAAAGATTTAACCGGACCTTGGAAGAATATCTGAGAAAAGTAGTATCGATCGGCAGTACAAGATATGACAGCAACAACTCCAGCTTCAATTGTTTTTGGCAATGACTTAAGGCTTCCAGTAGATTTGAAATTCGATGTTTCTTCAAGGGTTAGTTCAACTTCTGACGGGTTTTTTGCTAACAAAAGAAGAGAATTAGATGCTATTCATCAGTTCGTCCGGGACCGAACACATATCATGAGCGATAAAATGAAAGCAAGATACGACTTGCGAATGAATTCAGATGGATTTTACGAAGGACAATTTGTTTTACTTTATAATCCAAAAAGAAAGAAGAGATTGTTACCTAAGCTGCAGACAAGTTGGGATGGACCCTATAAGATTATAACGAAGATAAACGATTTATTTTATCGCATTCAAAGGAATAGGAATAGGCGATGCAAACTGAAAATCATTCACTTGAATAGATTGGCCCCATATGGAGACGGAGTTATAGCTGTTCGGGACGAAACAGGCTAAGTGGAGGGCAGTGTAACGTTAATACTTTGCAACAACACAGAGAATATTCTTAACAAGAAATCATAGTAACAAAAGAGGTGAATACTAAAACATCGAAAAGGAGAATGAGAAATTTTCGTTATTGCCTAGAAACACAATTCAGTGAGACGAACTTTTCTTGTCAAAAAATCTATATAATTTTTCAATAAAGAGTTCATATTTTTTATATAAAACCTAATATTCAGTTTCAATATATTAAAGTTTTTATAAAAATTGTAAAATTTACATTTATTTAGCTTTTCACGAGGTAGCTTCTAAAACGAATGCTATACAATCGGGTCGGAAGAAACCGATCGTATTACAATCAAGTCACTTCACTGCACCTAGTATACAGTTAAGAATAAAAAGGATCACATAAAAGATAGGAACACATTATAATGTACACACATATAGGAACACATATTAAATTTTAAAACATTGTAGGGTAATACACATATATTTTTTTATGTTAAATGTAAGGCCTTTTATGCATAGTAAGGTAATATAGTCGGAAGTAGTGGTCATTACAAGGTAATTGATGCTTCATATATTCGGAATAGATTCCATCCGCTACTGGGAGTATTGGAAGAACTAGACGAATTTGGAATAAACATCAAACCAAACAAATGTATTTTAGATGTTAACAATATAAATTTTTTAAGCTACAATGCATTCAACCATCTCCCGATAGAATTCAATGCATAGTTGACTATCCTAAAACCAAAACAGTTAAACAAATGCAGAAATTTATCGGGATGATAAATTACTACCATAGGTGCATACCAAAAATGGCACACACACACATTTATTATATGGTAATAAAAGCATCAAAATCAAAAGATAAACACTTAAATTGGACAGATGACACCACAGAAGCATTTACAACGATAAAATAAAGTTTTACTAAGAAAGTGCTACTTCAATTCAATTCAAATTCAATTGCATTTGTCTAAGGTTGAAGAAAGTGCTATTGCGTTTGACATAGTTACCGCGGCATAACAGTAAATGATAACGAAAATGTAAATGAAATCTTTTCTAAACTATGCACCACTATTAATTGCTCAAACAGAAATATAAAAACATTTTTCGCATTAAAAGTAGGCCTGTGCGAGTAGCTCGATCTTCGAGAAACTCGGCACGATTCGAGTCGAGTAACTCGAATCGAAATTCGTATCGAAAAACTCGATTTTTCGAGTAACTCGATGGTTTTCGAGTATTATGAGTTTTTTCAGTTCCTGTTAATGATGTTGATCGCAATCATTGTTGTGACATATTACTTTTGAAAGTGATATGTTACTTATTTCATTTAACCGACATCTAAATTTAATTATATTATATTGCATATTACTTTAAAATGAAAGTAATTAGTTACTTATTACTATTAACTTTTGAATTAAATTGTAACAAATATAAAAACACGTTACTAAAAACCAATTAAGTTTTTCTTTTTTATTTTTGTAATTAAGTAACTAGCCATAAAATAGCAACATTACTGGATGTTATTACTTCCCGCTGAAAATAATATAATATTACCGCTTAAGGGACAAAGAAATAATATTGCCTCCTAACATATTATATTACTTTGCGTTACAGTCACAGCACTGATCGCAATGTATGTGAGTGGTTTCACTCTTTTGTGGAAACAACCAGTAGAAAAAAAAACAGCATGGATTTTCAGCATGTATCTAAGCGTATTAGCAGTATTATATTGTGATGTACTGAAGCGGTGTTTTTGTTATAAGCCTTGATTTGTCAAGATGTAAAATTAATAAGGTAATAACACAGCCAAACTTTTAGGCTTGGGGATCAAACTCTTTTTTTCAGGAAACTAAAGTGCACTTAAAAATACCTTTCCATTAAACTCAAGAATATAAACTTGCATTTTCGTGTCATCTTGAACCCCTTCCAATGCATGGATTTCTATAATGCATGTTTTGGGAATATGTTTCCATTTCCTATTGGGTTAAAATGCTTAGAACACTCATGAGTCATGACTCATAGCTGATCACAGTGGAATGGCTTTTTAAAGAATCACATATGTATATTTATTGAGTGTAGTAGTTCTAATAAAATAAATAAAATGTAAAGCAATGTTAATACCAATATTGCAGGAGTAGTTATAAATAATTAAACTTTATCGAATATGAACCTCGTAGGTAGAGCTACACTCTCAATTTTTATATACATATATGAACCTTCAAAGTGTTTCGAATTAATATACATGTAATGAAAAGCATGAACATTTTGGGTTAAGTTTTCTCTATTGAATTAACAATGAAAACGTCGTAGTACAATTAACTTAATTCAAATACCCAACCAACAAAATGATTCACTTATGATATTGTTTACGAATCGCTTTCTCGTACACTTCATTCACTAGCAATTATCATATACGATTCACTAGTAATATCGCGGGCGGGTGAAATTCCTCCTTCGTTAACGATCTGTTAAAACTGACAAAAGCAATTCGTGAACGAGTTTCCAAAAAATAAAAAAAAGCATTCGCTACGAATCTTAATATTTAAAAGAAGCAATTCGTTAACGAAGCGTCAATTTTAAAACAAGCCATTCACTAACAAATCGTAATATTTAATAAAGCAATTCGTTACCGAATCACCAAAACTTAAAAAAGAAAAAAATAATCAAATATATAGAAAAATTCAGGCTCTTCATTTAATTCTTCGATAGCAAATCGCTGAAACAAAAAAAGAAATAAGTAGTGGGAATAAAAATTTCGGGTGGGCTAAAACATCTTAAATGCTCGGTGTTTTCTTTAAACATCTCTGATTAAGACAAAAATAAACTATTCGAAAATAAATAACTGTACGAAAAAGCTATTTATAAGCGATTCGTTAACGAATCACACCTCTCCACAATGTTTATTGGGTAAGCTTTATATTTTATTCACGTATTTAATTTATCTTCCCGTATCTGCATGTTTGAAATACTGTATGGTGCGTTCAAGGTTAACTATAAAACAACTCATTGAATAGAATAACGTTTCTCAGTTCTTTCTGAACAGAGTTGCCATGTTTAATTTGAAGCACTATTTTTTTACCTTACGAATATATTCAGATATCACTCATTTTAAAATTTTTTCCTTTATTCGAAAAATTGGGGACTTAAAATTTTAAAGAATTTCATTTCAGTAAAAGTGGCACTGGGTGAATGTTGTTCAAGTTTGTTTTAGTATATTTTAATAAAGTGTAACAATGGCAGTGAAATTTAATTGATGAATTTAGAAAACACCGATGAGGCCCATGAAAATTGAAACGATCTATTGGATTTTGTGAATGAGAAACGATTATCTCTTATAGCACAAACAAAGTTTATAGATTGTTACTTAATTTGTATGGTCCATTTAGCAATGAAAAATAATGATAAAATTCATACACACAAATGTAGTTGTATTTATCTTGCTTACTCTCTCTCTCTCTCTCTCTCTCTCTCTCTCTCTCTTTCTCTCTATTATTCTTTTGACTACTTGTCTTAATAGACTTCTTCGGAAAAAATAGTTTCCTTCAACCCAACTTATCTTTATAAAATAAAAAGTATTTTACGAGAAGTGGCAGCCCTGTTTAGAGTGAAGTTGAGAACATAATGAGAATAAAAAAAAAAACAAGCATTGAGTAGAAAAATATTCGAAATTGTACGAGTAACTCGAAAATATCACGAGTTACTCGATAATTTCTCGAGTTACTCTATAATTTATCGAGTTTACTCGTAAATTGAGTTAAGTTACACGAATCGAAATTCAAGTCGAGTTTCACTATTTAACTCGACTCGAACTCGAAGCTACTCGCACAGGCCTAACTAAAAATAAGAGTACTCTCTTACACCAACAACACCAGCAGCACAGTTAAAATCGGGAAGGACCTCTCCCCACCATTTGTTACCAAAAGAGGTTTCAGACAAGGTGATTCCTTATCGTGCGACTTTTTCAACCTAATGATGGAAAAGATCATCCGAGCGCTGATCTGAGACGCAGTGGCACAATATTCTACAAGAGTGTTATGCTGCTTGCGTATGCTGATGACATCGATATCATTGGCCATAATACTCGCGAAGTCAATGCAGCATTTTCCAGATTAGAAAGAGAGTGTCTGGCAGTGAAAACAGGTGAGACGAAATGCTTGGTGTCAACAAGCAAACAGTCCCAGCGTCTTGGAACCCACGTTTCAGTTGACAATACCTTCTTCGAGGTTGTGAAGGACTTCGTCTATCTGGGATCTAGCATAAACTCAACCAACGACATCAGCATTGAGATCAAACGAAGAATAACTCTTGCCAACAGGTGTTACTTTGGGCTCAGTAGGCAATTGAGAAGCAGAGCCCTCTCTCGACGAACGAAAATCACGCTCTATAAATCGCTCATCATGCCCGTCTTACTTTATGCATCACATACCTGGACGCTGAGCAGTTCAGATGAAAAGACTTTGGGAGCATTCGAGAGAAAGATTCTTCGTAAGATCTACGGACCAATCTGTGTCAATGGCGAGTACCGAATACGGTGGAATGATGAACTGTATGAGCTGTACGCTGACATCGACATAGTCAAGCGCATTAAAATAGAGCGGCTTCGCTGGCTTGGTCATGTTCCGCGCATGAAAGACGATGCTCCAGTGAAGAAAACATTCGATTCGGTACCCAGCTGCGGTCAACGTAGAAGAGGACGACCGCATCTTCGGTGGAAAGACCAAGTAGACAACCTGACGAAGCTTGGAATTTCCAACTAGCCAGCAAGCGAAAGACAGAAATGGCTGACGCAAATTCTTAGATGAGGCCAAGACCGACATGCGGTTGTAGCGCCAACTAAGTAAATAAGTAAGTAAGTACTCTCTTACTGACTCACGCTGGTTTCGATTCTAATGCTCCTATTTACAAAAAACGAATGCTTGACCAAAACAAAAAAAAACAAATTCTCAATACTGCGGTTAATCTGAAGAGGATTAAGCAATTGTGGCCCGTATACACTATGAGTGGTTGTGTGTTCGTCAAGCGCCAACAGGGAGATAATCCAATTGAGGTGACCACTATTAATATGTTAAATAATTTACATAGCGATGCTAACATGCAACGATTTTTTCATGATCAAGATATTGTCCATTAGAATGCTCTTAATTATTTTTGTAATGATCTTATAGTTTTCTTTTATTTAGTGATTATGTTTATTTATATACATATTTATGCCATGTCGATAATTTTTGTTTGGTATTTATTAATACTTTCGATTGCGTTGCTAGGTTCTTTTTAAATATTTTAATTGATCGTTCTGAATTTTAACAATCGTAGGAATTCCAGTGAAAACACCCAAACTATGTTGAAAATCCTCGGTAAATAAAAGCAGGGTTTAAATATCTGTCATTTCAAACTGCTTAAAACGAACTAACTTAAAACTGTTACTGCTATAAGACGAACAAAAACCCAGTATTTCTTCGAAAAATTTTCAAGAGCAGCTTACAGTAAGGCTACTTGGTGAACTATTAGAAAAAAAGGCCTATATAAAACTTGTACTGACAAAGTAAATGCTGACCTCAATATCCTCAATAATAATTTTGTAGGAAACCAAAACTGTGATAATATAGAGCTAACAAGGCAAACCATCTGTGATATAATCGAGTCTAACATGAATTTTTTCCGTAATAACCCCCTTCAAAGTGCAATATCTACAACATCTTGTTTTAGTTTTAGGTGTATTACTGAAAGTGATGTGTTTCTCTAGTCTCATTTATGTAAAATCCAACTCGACAGGCGTTGATGCTATTAATCCTAAGTTTTTACCTAAACTTGTACCTGTTATTACACATATTTTCAATACAATCTTTACTAAATCAGTGTTTCCAAAGAAGTGGAAATTAGCCAAAATAATTCCAATTCCGAAATCAGGCGATGAATTTCGGCCTATAGTTATTTTACCCTTTCTTTCAAAAGCACTCGAAAACCTAGTTTAGAAGCAAATGAGTTCGTATTTTACCACCAATCGTCTACTTACGGACAGACAATCTGGATTTTGACCAAAACGTAGTTGTACAACAGCAATTACAGATGAGTCTGAAACTATTCGCCATAATATTGAAGCAAACAAGCCTACTTTCCTGGTTTTTTTAGATTGCTCAAAAGCTTTAAATTCTATTAATTATTAAATATTTTTCCATAAGCTCAAAAATTGGTACGATTTTTCTTGTGATTTGTACTCAGCCTTTGTTTGAGCAAGTAAAGGTGTTCCCCAGGGGTCAGTTCTGGGACCCTTTTTGTTTTCCATTTTCGTAAAGGATTTTCCATCAATCCCGAATCAATGTTTCACACATATGTACGCTGATGATATACAGCTTTATGTTTCTGTGATAAAACTGATCTTTGTAATGGTGTGAATATCCTTAATCAAGAACTCCAGCGAATTGGTAATTCTGCCGTTGAAAATGAGCTTGAAATTAATTCAAGAAAATCCAAGTGTTTGTTGGTCTATAAAAAACTCATAAACTATAATAGTCTTCCTGATATAGTAATCAACGACTCGATTATTGAATACGTGTGTAAGGCTAAGAACTTAGGTTTTATTTTTAATAATACCTTGACATGAAACGAACACATCACCAGTTCTTCAGGTAAGGTAAATGGTATGTTACACAGTTTATGTTAAACATCATTATTGAAAGTAACAGAACAAATCACATGTTTAATACCAAGTATTAAAAACATAGACATTTAGATAATATTATTATTTTTTTACTAAATCACAGTTCTTAGTGATTGACTGATGTGATTAACTGATTTCGTTAAATATATTTTGTTTTAGAGTAGTAGAATTGATGCCAAAAAAATATCGACCTCCCTGCTTACCTCAACAAGTCCATGCCACGTTCGCCATCTTCCTGCTTGTAGCGTGCCTCCAACTCTTTTTGTTCACGCCATTGTTCGCGTTGTATATCCAAACGTACGCGTTCCTCTTCCTCATGTTGCAAACGTTCACGTTCCCATTTGACACCTTGTAATTTCAAACGTTCTGCGTTGCGTTCGCGATTTGTTTTTAGCTACACACAAAAAATTTATTAGTAAAATGGCTACGAATGATATTCGTAAAAAAAAATTTCGTACAGTCTAATATTCGTATATTTTACGAATTTTCGTAAACAAAAGTCTCGTACATTCTACGAATATTCGTTACATATACGAAGTATTTATATCGTGAAATCTTTACGAATTTATTCGTGAAGTGTTACAATACCTGTCGTGGAATTCCCAAAAATTTAACGATAATAATCGTTGTCGTTATGGTTATCGGTCAGTGTTCGTGCCACGTTCGTAATAAATTACATTTTTCGCTAACTAACGATATTGAAAATTGCCGTTAACGCGTTTAGGAGTTCCTCTACTGATGTAGCATCTACGAATTTATTCGTTTTATATACTAACGATATTCGTTAACAAAAATAAATTAATTCGTATGAGTGCATTGTACGAATTAGTACATATAAATAATAGCACTAGTCAAGGTCTTCCTTTAACTTCGTAGTATTTACTAATGCTTTCGTACTATTTACGAATAAAAAATAATATTAGTAGAAAAAATTCTTTCGTAGGCTAACCATACGCATTATTCGTAGAATGTACGAAGTATTAGTTCAGTTAAAATAATTTAAAACCAAAATCCTTCAGCCTGGTTTTTCGAACAACTACCTAATATGAGTAACCGTGTGATTGCAAAGTGGTAGTAGCCTGCTAGTAAACTGCGTGGCCCGTAAGCTAGAGAACCGAGGTTGAAACTTCAGCTCAGACGTTTTCTTTCGTAGTAAGGTACGAATACAATATTCGAAATATAAACACAACTACGTCCCCGAATACTATTCGAGGCTGCAAATTTATCGAAACTACGAATGAAATTCGTTAAATGGACGCAGTATTATTTACACATAAATATGGGGATTTCTAAACTGGCATTACGGACGATTCTTACGAGTAAATATTAATAAAATGGAATGAAAAAGTCTAATTTTTAAAAAGTTTTTTTATATTTGCGTAGTAATTAAGTAGCACTATATTAAGTAAATGACAACAATTAACCCCAAGGATCTAAAGATATAAGCAAAAATATGTGCTATCGTTACGTTTCAAAAAACGGAAGTGATTTCTGACTTGGATTACAAAATTTGCAAAACTCTCTGAATTGGGCAAGACTTTTTGTATAAAACTTTTCTTAGAAGGTTTTAAAATAATATTAGTTTATTGTCCAAGTGATCAAATTTGAAATCTTTTCTGGTTTTTTTATTATTATTTTTGATCTGGCGTTACGTTACTAAAACTTCAATTGCAGTTTAATTAGGTATTTAAGTAATTAGGTAGTTAAGTAATTATGTAATTAAGTAATTAAAAACAAAGTTAATATATTGTCCTTTCCTTGCCTCAACCATTTTTTCATCATCTCTAGCTAATGCCTTCCATTTTTACTAAAACAAAAATGCGTACGAAACACTTACGAAACATTTGCGAAAAAGAAAAAACTACATTTGTGAAACAGTGCAGACGATTTGATCATCATGGTTAATGAATTTATGTGAAAATTGCTGAAACTAATAAAAATGAAATGTTTCTCTTAAATGCAGGGGTTGAAAATAAACTGTACGAAAAAACTAACTCTACATCTGCTAAATCTGCGAAAGCAAACAGTATTACTATCTGCATAGGTTTGTATCTTTGCTACAAACATAAATGCGTACCAAAGCGAACAGAAAATTAAGAGAGAAAGAAAACTATTGTTTTGTGTTATACGAAAACAACAAGTATTTCATTTTTTAGATTTTGTTGTCACGATCGCAACCACAACAAGTAACAAATGTTGTGTTCGTTTTGCTACGCAAATTCGACAAAAGAATTCGTCATGTTTTAAGCAGCATTTTTTTTAGAAGCTAAGATTTTTTAAGTCTCGTTCTGTTGATTTGCTTGCATGAAAATTTTCATAAACCGATAGATTTGTACGACATGGTTTTAGTGACATGGTTGTTTGTATGGGGAACCCCAGAAGGGTGGCAGGTTGAATGTAGGTGTGTTCAGATGAAATTTTGATTGAGAAAAAATTAATATGACCAGCTCATACTTTTTACTCTCCTAGTTATCGAATTTTTTATATCTTTCTTGTACTTTTAAATGAGCAATATTTGTTTGTTTGTAAATGAGTTCTCGAAAACGGCCCAAGCGATTTTAATGAAATTTTCAGTATAGGAATTTGCAGAGGCAAAAAAGCGATCTATTTGGGTTTCGTTTCTGAGAAAATTCGTTTAGCAGCGCACGTAGAATATATGACCGATTTAGGCAGCCAACATTAATGCGTTAATTAATACAAAATCGTTGGGACATTTAAAACAATACTTAACATTACAAAAAAATAATTTTGCAGCGCACATTGGAGTATTTGACCGATTTAGGCGGCCAGAATTATTTTATTCGGTAAGTAGTTTCTATTCTAGTCTTTTATTTGATTTTAACCCTGTACGACCATGAGGATATCACGCATTCCGTGTGGCGTACGGGGACATTTTTCAGTACTTTAATGTATATTTTGGTGCATTTTAATGACAAAACGAATTTAAGTTTTTTTTTCTTATATCCAGTTTTGTTAAGTATATGTATGTGTATCTTTATATATAAATTTGGATTAAACGATTTATTAAAACATTATCCTAAATATAAAGGACACAAAAAATACGGCAGTTTAGTTCATTTTAAGTAATAATGTAAAGATATAGTTACTGGATAAAAATTACACACTTATAATGTGTAGAATATTATACAAATTTTTATGTAAATGGCCTTACTTTGTCATTGTAAATTGGCCAACGTTCTTTTGTCTGGATATTTATTTGTCGATTTTTGGGCTGTTTTGGTCACTTGAACTGGTAAATTTCTTTTTCATATGAAATAAAACAGAATCTTTTTAACGCACTGAAATTTTCTTATGAAAATTATTGCAACACAAAAAACTCCAAGTGAGGTGATTGCGTACATTTTACATAATAAGGTCACTAGCTTCATTTTGAACTATTCGTAGAAAACGCTGTAGTGTTAAATATAAATTGCATAAACAATTACTTCGGAAATTAGAATACGAACTTCTAAGCTTCAATGTTTTGAAAATTCAACTTCTTATTTCTAGATGATTCTTATTTTGTTAGCTTCTATTTTAAGAGATTTTACTGTCTTTAAATTTAATAAAGGGTAAATTGTATTTTATAAAAAGTAAATTATATCCCTTTCAGACCTGACGCTAAGCTACTGAGAATTTTTTTATGATTTTTTTGGAGTAAATGGTCTTTATATGATATGAAAACATATTCAATGCCTAAATTTTGATATTTTCATATTCTTCAAGGATTTTTAATAACGAAAGTTTGTACTGAAATAATTTTTTGTTCATGAAATGATATTAAACCATTTGAGATTTTAAAATATATTATTTTTTTATTTAAAATGTGTTAACTTTACTAAAATTGCGCTTTTAGTGCATGAAAAAACAACTAACATCTACGACTCATTTAAAAAAAATTAAATGTGAAGCAAGAATTTCGTGAAAATTTGCGATACGACAAAATTAAAAGTCAAACAATATGAAAAGCAAACGTAAACAATAACCTGCGCAATCGATACACGTAAAATTCATAAACATTCGTGAAATAGCAGTAAAGATATTTAGACTAAAAGTTAACCGCAGAACTGATGCATCATGGTCTGAAAGAGATATACTTGACGGCTTCTTAGTTTCTTATCTTCTTATTTTTGGGTTGATAATAAAATACAGATCTTAGATGCGGATGCGGATATCAAAAAATTAAAAATTCGGATACGGATACGGAGCATCCCTAAAAATAACTATCAAAAAGTGCATATTATTCATAATTTTAATATTTTTTTTTCCTTTTTAAACACTCCTTACTATCAAAAAATTAGGATAGATATTAAAAATGCCATTTCTAATATCTACACCATTCAATAAATTTTAAATACCCCCGCTGTGCCCTGTCCAATCGCAACCACTTCGTTTTATTGCTCCAGCATTTATTCTAATCGAGACATTGTATTTTTCACGAACAAAACGTTACCTCATAAACTTATGCACAAAAGCACAACGCATCTATATAAAACAACAAATTCAATAAAAGCAACAAAACAAAGAAAAATTCCAACGCAATAACTTTTTCAACACAAAAAAAAAAGTCGCATCATAAATGAAACGAACAAACATTGCAGACCTCTCTTCGTATTTTGGTGCTTCCAGCAACATACAAGAGATCACTAAAGATACTTTACTTTGATTGTTTTTGTGCCCACGATTCAAAAGCATAACACCGAGAGGAAGTTTTTTCTATTCGAAAAAAGAAACATTTCATTTTGCTTTTCTCTCTCATCTCTGCTTGCTTCGGTTTGTGCTACTTTTTGAATCGGAGAGAGAAAACTAAACAAACCAAAATACTTGTTGTGATCTTAAGAAGAAACAAACAGAACAGAAAAATACTTTTCTTTAGAGTTTGTTTGCGAGCCCTGCTTAAATGATATATTGTAATAACATACTTTATAAGCTTTAAACAACTTTTTATTTTTTGGGCACCGTAGACTTTTTCTGGAAATGCCCATATTTTTGAGCGTAGGTGAAAGTCAGAGTGAAACATGAGGAGATTGAAAAATGTTGACTCTCAAATTTAAAGGAGAATTTTTCTAAAAAACTTTAAATTCGATAATTTAAAAAAAAAAATTATTACGTATGCAAAAAAGTATTATCATCTAATATATTTCTTTTTAGTAAAAAGATTTTAAGAAAAATGGCGCACTTTTTTTAAAAAAGTACTTTTTAATTGCATTAAAATAACTCTCAAGTAAATGGCATTAAAAAATCTTACCTTGGCTCTTTCTTTTTGTATTTCGATGTTTGCCTTTTTGTTGACCATAAATATTGGATCATTTGCTAGTTGGTATTATATCCGGTGGTATTATATCCGATTTGCCAACGATAATTAAAATACGTTCACGTTCCACTTCCTTGAGCTAGTTGGTTAAAAAACAAAGTTTTGTTTCAGATAACACTAACGAAGGCAAAAATTTAATATAAAAATATATATAAGACCGATTAATATAGATAAAGTGACTTACTCAGAAACCAGTATTGACATATTGTTTTAATTAATTTTATTGTATACCCAGTTAATAAGTGTTAAGCCGCTACATGCTATTGAACTGCCACTTTGACACTTAGACGAGTATATTATATTTTTGTTATTTCATACCAGGGTCAATAACTAATTATAGCTGACTTCACTTTGCTGTTTGATATGATATTAAAACTGTCACTTTGTGTGACATCGAAATAATAATGAGGCCAACAAATCACAGCACACAAAAATATTTCTAACTTGCATCAAACGATTTTTACTTCGTGTGCATTATTCAGTGGCTTTAATACTTCAAACCTTTCAGCCCAATATTTTTTTATAACCCCCTTGTTTTATTTTTGTATTAGGGCTGTTCACATTTCAAACCGCTCATCAAATCATTTGTCAAATCGTTTGACCACAAAAGTGTTCAGACTCATCAAATTTTTCATCAAATTTCATTTTATCTTGAACACCGAAGTAAGCACATCGCGATGACGGAAAATTATTAATACCACTTGTTATTAAAATCGTATTGGAAGAAGAATAAATTATTTTATAAATTATTATAAATTATTTGCAACAGTTATTTATTATTATTTTGCTATTATTTTCTTCCGCTCCCTCTTTTACCGCGATGTGCTCAGGTTGAAAACTTTTTAGAACTGATAAAATCGTACTACACAATTTGACGAGTGTTCACACTCGTCAAATCATTCGTGAAATCAGCAGAAAAATCAAAAAATTTTGATTTTCATCAAACGATTTGACCAACGATTTGATGAGTGTTCACACTCGTCAAATCGCCATCAAATCCATACAAATTCTGTTGGTCAAATCATTTGTCAAATCAGTTGATGATTGATTTGATGAGCGGTTTGAAATGTGAACGGCCCTATTGGTGTTGTTTCAATCATGCAAGCGACAAAAAGTTTCATCATTTTGTTTTCTTCTTTTTTTAGTATGTAACCCCTTAAATACTTTACGCCATTAAGAATTAGACTACTTATAGCAAAAACATACTTAATACCAATTCTCTTGTATGGCTGTGAAGCATTTGCAAACGCTGATTCTGTCCATTAGTAAAAATTAAAAGTAACATACAATAAAAATTTGGATAGTATTTCTTGTAACTCTGAAAGCTTTGATTTCAGCTCGTGAGAGTGCTACGACGTTGTCTGTACTAAAGCTCTGCAAAGAACCATCCAAGCATGGCAGAATAACCAGGTAGGGTGAAGAGATTCACCACACCGACAGCTAATGTCAAAATTAATTTTAGCGATGCCACTTTTCAGTATTGTTGATTATTGTGTGGCAAATGCTTTGAGGGGAATTCGTACTAAGGTAAATGGGATAAAGTAAGAAAAAATATATATTTAATGAAACAAATAAGTTTTTATCTGATTTTAAAGTTTTATTTTCGCTAAATTATTATTGCCCATTATTTTTTGTTTATTTTTTTGAATTCTTAAGGGAAGGTTCTCCTGGATTTTTTTGAAAAAATCCATTTTTTTTTTTACATAAAATGAAAGTCACATATATGTAGAATGTTTGTGCCAAGGGATACTTCAATACGACGCGTATTTCTCGAGCTAGAGCGTGTCAAACGTACCCATGTCACGCACGCGTACCAACTTTCTAAAAACTTTAAACGCGTTTTTCTCGGAACCATGTTTTCTAATCTAACGGACAGCACAGGGCTTGTTCTATTGATCCGATTTCCTTCATTCAAAGAATGTTTGAAAGTATATACTTTTTTGTGCGCCTGGAACCTAACATTGGCATAAAAAATTGTTTATTTATAATTTTTAAACGAGATCTAAGTAAAAAAAAGCAAAAAATTTCAATTTTTTTTTTAAAAGTCCATAAAATTGGTTTTTTTTACCAAACTTAATTGAAGTTATGTTCCAGGCATATGAAATGTTATCAATTTTAATAAATTTTATACATTTCTCATTTCAGTTCACTACCTGAGGCCCCACACTGTCCGCGGGAGGTCGATGTTTTGCGCACAGAGGTCGACGAGATCCGCCATTTTCAAGCCGCCATTTTGAATTTTTCAAATATCTTTTTTTTTTTTACTCGTCAATAAACCACGAATCAAAGTTCAAAAGCATAAGTTCGTATGTCTTTTCATTTTCCCACAAACCATTCTCAAATTTTGCTTGTTTTTCGGCCAAATCCAAAAAAATCCAGGAGAACCCTCCCTTAATTTCAATATAAATATTAATTAAAAAAAAAACCAAAAACACAAAAGCGCGACTGTTTGAAAAAATGAAATTATAGCGAATGGCCTAATCTACCTTTTTACATTAACAAATTCTAGGACGCTGCTTCAAATTTTGCTTAAAAATTAAAACTTGTACTTCCCCGTTTTCCAGTTTAGTATAAAGAATAATATTTAACAGATTCCGCTCTCAGTTCGCATAAATGTGCAGCCTACAATACATGTGAAAATACATGCACACAAAAAAACACATACACAACAAACGAAACTAAGCAAACGAATCTAATTGGCTTATTGGAAAACAAACAAAATACAAAGAAACAGTCAAACTGCTGTAAAAACACATAAAGCAACACCTGTTAATGGAACTTTAAGAACCACGTTCATCAAACATGTAATTGGGCTACTTAAAACTACCAGACTTTTGGTTTGTAGAGCTTTCATGTAAAACAGCAACATGAAAACAGGTTGGTAAAGTGTGGTATTAATACTACGGGGTTTTTTAGCCTCACTGAAAATCCTGAAATACCCTTAATAATTCAATCATGGATTTTTCTTTGAAAATACGGCAGCACCGTATTTTGTGATTTTGACATGATTTTGACATTAGCTGTCGGTGTGGTGAATCTCTTTACCCTACCTGGTTATTCTGCCATGCATCCAAGTACACCAGTTGTGTGTTGTTATTTTTTCTTATATCTACTTGTATCTGCATGGAATATTTCTCTTTTAGATAACGATGGCGTAGGTATGAGAGAGTGAAAATACCAAGTATCAAAAATACTAGTTTGAGCACATACAGAACAAACCGATATATTGATAATACTGTTATCTTTATTTGGAACATCTGGAGTATGTGACGTAGCAAGCATAAAGAATAAAGAGCGAAATGAACAAAAAAAAAAAAGAAACAGTTTATATAAGTACAATGCATTTAAGTACTTTTTTATGTTTTAAATTTGCCAAAAATACGAAAAACGTCCATTCACAGAAAGACACTCACCATTACTTTCTTTTAGTAGAATAGAATAGAAAAACAGAAAAAAAGCTTACACTATAATGAGAGCCAGAGAAAGAGATGACAAGCTCTCTGCTCATTCCAAAGCATATAAGCACAGATAATATAATAGAAAGATGTGCCACCGCCATTCAAGCAAGTGGCACTGTAAAATTTGAATGTGGATTTATCATAAATCCACATGAAAGCTTTATGAGAGTCAGCGATCGAACGATTTAAAGCGTTTGAGGGCGAGAGAATAAGTAAGCGACAATGTGAGCATAATATTGAAACGCAATAGAAATGATATATACAGATTTGATGCACGAAACATCTGAATAAACGATATAGCTGCCAACAAAATGTAGCAGAATTTCATTAGGTTTTACTTAAAAAATGTAGGCAATTTTTTTACTAAACTACCTACCCTACGAACATTATATAATTTAAAGTTATTATATTTTTTTGCATTGTCTCTTATCTTCTTGTTATATAATTTCAAGAATATAATATCATAAAGATGACATAATCTCGGTATATTTTGTGTGTTGACTTGGTTTATTTGCCGTTTTGCCACATGATATTTTTAGTGTTATATTATTGTAAGGGCAATTCCATCAGTTGAAGCTTAATGTTGTAAGCAATATTTTTTAAGTTGTTCTTTTGCGGAAAAATTTTTTATTTAACTACTTTTATATATTTTTATTATATTATTGCAAATACATGCTTTACTATATGAAAAGTACTCAGAAATGCAATTTTCAATTGTTCTTATTTATACAACAAAAAATTTTTTTAATCATTTTTTGAGTAAAACCTTTTTGAAAAAAAAAAAATAAAAGAATATATTCATTGACCAAACGCTACATTTGAAACTATTTTTGTTAAGTAATTTTATTACAACTTTGATCAAAAAAATTTGAATTAAATATATTTAAAAATAGCGGATATATTTGCATCGAAAGTCAAAGTTTTGATTTTCATGTCATTTTTTCTTGGGGAATGATGTTTTATGAAAAAGTCGTTGTACCAAAAATTTCTGAAATTCTAAAGATATGTGAATGTTTTTGGTATTAAAATTACTGAAATTTTTTAAATTTAATTTGCGAAAAAATTTTTTCAAGAAAGATTTATAATATCAAAATTTATGTAAGTGATTACAATCTAATCTAGGATGCACACAAAATGTGTACTCAAATTGAGCCAAGTACGTTAAGCCATTTAGATTTGCATAAATGTCAATTAAACGAAGCACAAAATAAGTTTTATTAATATAGATTTTGTGTTAAATTGTATGAGTATTATAGAACGAATGCAATTCGAAAAGAATTGAAGAATTTTCAAAGATTTTTTCGATTTTATTAAGTTTTGAAAAATATCCCCAGTTATGATCCTATAACTTCGAAAGTATTAATTTATTTTTCAAATTTTATAAATATTTACAAATGAGACATTTATACCTTTTATTTAACCTTTAATTTATACGATTATTTGTACGATTTTTGTAGACATTTTCTGAATACTACATTTGTGAAAGAGTTTAAAATATACCGTTTATTTAACATTTCCCCATATTAAAGTGCGCAAAAATATGATTTTGATATATAATTTGCTTTTATTTTTACTTAACAAAAAATTATTAAAAAAAAATATTTCAACTGCGGAAATATTTTTTCAAAGCTCAAAAAAGTTGAAATATTCGTTAATAAAAAATTAATTATTTAAAATTTGAAATTCTTTTTGAATTGCATTCTTTGTAAATAGCATTCATATGAATAAAAAAATAATAAATTATTCTGAATATCGAAAAAAATAATTGATTATTTATTAATTACTTATATATTTTTTAAAATCAATGTGAATTAAAAATTTTATTTATAGACAATTTTGAATTCATTGGATGGATTTGTATGTCGTTATTCAGTTTTCCTTAAGATTCTGAATATATATGCAGATTTTACTGCTCTGGCTGATAGTCAATCAAAAATAGTCAATATTAATAGCAAGCAGTGAATAAGAAAAATCTACTTTGCACAAAATAAGGAAATCATTATGGGTATTCACGGGTTGATGCGAAACGCAGTTGCGACGATGCGAAAATGCATGATTGCGAACTTTCGCATCATTCCAACAACAAACACATTGGAAGCAATTTTGCAACTCTTCTGGAATTACGCACTGCTCAAACCAATTGCGAGAACGCACAAGCAGTAATGCTAAACAGATGATTCATGTTTTGGTTGTTTTTGAACGTGAACGTTTTGAACCACCTGGGTAAAACTTTAGAAAGGTTAAGTTTGTACGTACATTTTAATAACTTTTTATGATTTTGAAATAAGGTGGCAATATATTTACTGTTCATTCGATATTTAATTTTATTGCATAATTAAGTTGCAATTTTGATGTTCACGCGTTAGTGCGCAAATTATCTTGCATTTTCACACTCTTGCAATTCGCAACCACCCGTGAATACCCCTATTATGAAAATAATGCAAACAAACAAAACATTTGTTGCTGTCAAGCAGAGATCACAACTGCTTGGCTCCAACAACAACAACGGAAAAAAACAAATACAACATTGAATTTCACGACTCTCGCTAGCTATGAGAAACCACGCCAGTGGTGATCTATGCTGTGAAGCATCGTGGAGTGAAGAGTAAAAGAGCATTGCAGAGAGAATGTGCATGCAAGGATTGAAAACTTTTCTCTCAAGAAAGCTTTTTCATCGCGCTCACAAAAGCTTACGTATTGCTCTGAAAAATATTTGCTACTTTTTAATGTTCTACGTGGCACATCTTTATACTATATAATCTTTGATATAAGCATATGTTTTGTTCTACTCCTTGTTGTATTTGTACCAATATTATCAGGTTTTTACTTGTTATATCTGTTTGTACAAGTAGAACGGATGGTTCGCTGCAGACCTTTAGTCTGTACCAGAGAACTGCAACGGGTGATTGACAAATATTCATACGTAAACTGACACTCAAAAAAGTAAGATGCTGTGCTCAACCGATCAAACTTGCACAAGCACTTGCGCTGCCTGATAATTTTTAATCAATCAAACCTGTGGTTGCATTCGAACATTGTGAGTAAAATCAATTGTAGTGCTTGAACGTTTCAATTGGGATATATCAGTCAATCGATCGAACACATTTGCATCACACAAAGTTGAGTATGTTTGTTTTTCGCGGAAATATTTGATCGAACATGAAAAACGAAGCGATTGCAACCAAAGCAAAACAAAATTGAAAAGAATAAAATCAACGAGTATGCCTTATTGCATATTCTGCAACAGAATGTTCACTGTTAGAATATTTATTCTTTTATTTTAAATTAAAAGCAATTGAACAAAGCTAAATTCATCTCTTTTAGAAGTAAGAAATTAAACAAAATTAAATCCGTATAATTTTAAATAAAGTAATTAAAAAAAATAAAATTAATTTTCAAAATTTTTGTAGAATGAGTGTAGAAAAATTAAGCTGTCGACTGATTTTGGCCCAAGTCTGTTTCTCTTCTCGGTGATAATATTGCCTGCTAAAGAAAAAGCTCGTTCGGCGGCTGCGCTGCTAGCAGGTATTGAATGTATTTGCAACGCTAGTTTATATAAACGCGGATAATTTTTTTCTTGTATTTTCCACCATTTCATTACATCGAAGTCTTCAGTCATTTTTACTTTTTCATTACTATACCTCTCTACTTCTTCTCGAGGAGTTTCTATGGTTTCCAATCTAGAGTTTTCAAATAAGTCAGCGAAAAAAAAATGTTTAATCCGTTCTGGCGTAGACTGATTTGCAGAAGTTGCATCTGAGGCAATTAAGAGGCTTTGTTCAGGAAATGAAAATTGTGAAACTGATTCAGAATGTGAAGATAAATCATTGGGTGTAGAAGAAGAGTATACTGGCTGTGAAACAGAACTGCTGCTGGCATTTTCAAAATAATTTATTTGTGAAATGCAAAAATTCTGAATCTGTATTAAATCGTTTGGTTGCATATTTACAGCTGGTGGATATAAAAAACATGCAGTTTTATGCCACAAACTCAAATTATTTACCCATATATAGTCGATTTTATCAAAAATTTTTTCCTTTAACGCAGCAATAGCAGGTACATCTGCAACATTCGGCACACATAGGCGTTTAATTTTGTTTATTGATGGTATAACATAAAACAATGAGGGGGTGCTACAAAGTTGCATTTGCTTGAATATGATTTCAAAATCTGCGCAGAGGTCCACTAGCACCTTTAGTGTGTAAACGTTTATTAATAAAAGGCGCTGAGTTTCTTCCTTTTCTTTCAGTATTTCATTGATATTGAACCAATTATCCACTATACTCTTAAACATTGTAAAATTTGAGTTCCAGCGTGTGGGACACGGGTTTTTCAAAGATGTGTGTAGTCTGTGCTGCAAATTCGCTTTTTTAAAATATTTTACAATTTTCTTACAATTTTCTACAACGTCTGCCAGCTCTGTTGTTTCTTCGAAAGACTG
>OY986436.1:155858492-155860992 GCA_963920525.1 Dichetophora obliterata | reverse complement strand
TATTATTATTATTATTATTATTATTATTATTATTATTATTATTATTATTATTATTATTATTATTATTATTATTATTATTATTATTATTATTATTATTATTATTATTATTATTATTATTATTATTATTATTATTATTATTATTATTATTATTATTATTATTATTATTATTATTATTATTATTATTATTATTATTATTATTATTATTATTATTATTATTATTATTATTATTATTATTATTATTATTATTATTATTATTATTATTATTATTATTATTATTATTATTATTATTATTATTATTATTATTATTATTATTATTATTATTATTATTATTATTATTATTATTATTATTATTATTATTATTATTATTATTATTATTATTATTATTATTATTATTATTATTATTATTATTATTATTATTATTATTATTATTATTATTATTATTATTATTATTATTATTATTATTATTATTATTATTATTATTATTATTATTATTATTATTATTATTATTATTATTATTATTATTATTATTATTATTATTATTATTATTATTATTATTATTATTATTATTATTATTATTATTATTATTATTATTATTATTATTATTATTATTATTATTATTATTATTATTATTATTATTATTATTATTATTATTATTATTATTATTATTATTATTATTATTATTATTATTATTATTATTATTATTATTATTATTATTATTATTATTATTATTATTATTATTATTATTATTATTATTATTATTATTATTATTATTATTATTATTATTATTATTATTATTATTATTATTATTATTATTATTATTATTATTATTATTATTATTATTATTATTATTATTATTATTATTATTATTATTATTATTATTATTATTATTATTATTATTATTATTATTATTATTATTATTATTATTATTATTATTATTATTATTATTATTATTATTCCCACGCCACTCTCCCCCCCGCATACCGCGCGAGACGGGGTCCATTTAATCCGAACATGACGGCAGTGGTCGACTGCAAGCCACTTCGGAACTGAAGTTTTTACATATTCACTTATGTATATTTTAATTTATTTATTTAATTTAGTCACAGGTTTGTTCATTATTTTATGTTGTTGTTATTGGTTTAAAAATTTCCGCACTATTGTTGTTGTTTTTAGTATTATTGCTTTTTGAATGTTTGTATGGAGATGGAGGTCTATTTCTATTAATTCTAGGTATTTTACTAAGGTCTTTGTAGTTATGCCTGTTGCTGATATGACTATTGGTATTATTTTAACTTGTTCTTGTTTCCAGAGCTCTTTTAGTTCGATTGCTAATGGAGTGTATTTTGTAATTTTCTCCTGTTCTTTTTGTTAAGTGTTTATGTCGTTGGGCACTGCAATGTCTATTAAGAATGTTTTATTATTTTTTTTTGTTGATGAGAGCTATATCTGGTCTGTTGTATGTTATAGTAATATCTGTTAGTATTGTTCTATCCAAATATAAATTATAGTGCTCGTTTTCTAATATGTTTTGTGGTGTGTATTTATAGTAAGGTGTTGATGTGGTTAACAGTTTGTGTTTAACTGCAAGTTCTTGGTGTATAATCTTTGCTGCTGTGTTGTGTCGATCAGTGTAGTCCTTGCCTGCGAGTATTTTGCAACCTCCTGTTATATGGTCTATTGTTTCTCTATCCTGATGACATTTTCTACATACGTCGGTTTCTATGTTTTCTTTTATTATATATTTTCTGTAGTTTCTTGTTGCTATAACTCTATCTTGGATTGCTAGTATGAATCCTTCGGTTTCAGGGAAGATGTCTCCGATTTGCAACCATTTGTAAGATAGATTTTTGTCTATGTTTGTGTGTTTTATTACGTTTAAATGTTTTCCGTGTAGAGCTTTTCTCGACCACACTTCTTTTTTTTCGGCTGTTGTTTGTGTCTCTATGTTGCTTGAGATGTTATCTTGATTTAAATTTAGTGGCGTGTATTGTTTATCTGCATTTACTATTGCTTGATGTAGAGATGTTGTTTTCGTTAAAAAGTAATTTCGTAGATTTTGTATTTGTTCGTTGTGTAGTGTTTTGATGTCTACCAGACCTCTTCCTCCTTCAGATCTTCTTATTGTTATTCGTTCTAAGCATGAATTTGGATGTAGATATCGGTGTTTTGTTAGTTGTGTTCTATTTAGTCTGTTGAGTTCATCTCAATCTGTGTTGGACCATTTAATGATTCCAAATGAATACGTTAGTATCGGGATAGCGAAAGTGTTTATTGCTTTAATGGTGTTTTTAGAGTTTAGCTTAGTTTTTAAGATAAGTTTCAGTCTTCCTTTGTACTTTCTTTTAAGTTGTATTTTTATTTCCGCCTGGTTTATTGTAGTGTTTTGGTCGAAACCTAGGTATGTTTCGCCTTGTTCCATGTTGTCTACTATTTCGCTGTTAAGAATTTGTGTTTTTTCTCCTTGTTTAAATTTTCCTTTCTCAATCTGTAGCATTTTGCA